>ML854044.1:27644-41052 GCA_009831015.1 Picea engelmannii
CCACTCGTATCCACCTGGATCAATACTCCCCCCTTAGGAACCAATGGTCTCCATTGCGTCAAGTTCCCAGGGAAGATTTTGTTGAATCTGAGCCTTGGTGAGCTTCTTGCCTTGTTGAAGAAGTTGTCTTGCTTAGCTTGTTGAAGGTTGTCACGAACCTGTTGCTAGAGGGGTTAGACCCATTTAACCAATATAGTTTCATGATATACCTCAGTCTAAGTGTGGGAGGACTCTTTCAATGAAGATGCAGGATGAAGAGTATAACTTTACTTGACTGGGCGATGTGGAGGCATCCCAATAGGTGTAGTAAGAATATATTTGTGTTCTTCCATAATATTTTTGATCTGCTTCTACTGGATACAAATGTATTGGGTCGAGGATGCAGTGGTTTTAGTGTCCTTATGTTTTCCTTCTGACTGGATCATGAAGAAGATAAACTTTGTCATATGAGAGACTATTTTGTGGCACTATTTTGGCGAGATAATAGTCAGAACTACCTTTGGTACCCTCTAGAGATGACCCCCTAGAATAACAATGACACTATGGGGTCGATACTCATAAATAGTAGGACACTTCCACATGTATGGATGGAATAAAAAAATATCACATACTTCCATTGGGGCAACATCACATAGTACCTCATCCTTGAATGGATTGATGTCGTAGGATAGGTGAAACTATTGGCTGACATGAAGATATCGACCATGGTGAAGCCATACGATGTTATATGGATACAGGTGTGGTTTTGTTGGAAAATCCAACTGCTTGACAACCTCTACTAATATTAGGTTCTTCTGTCTACTGCTATCAACAATAAAACGCAGTGGGGTCCCCTTCACCCACATTTGTGAATGGAAGAGGTGCTCCCCATCCTCAGGATCCTCCTGTTCTTATGGTTGTATCATTGTGATCACAACAATAGCAGTGTGTTCTACATCAATGATCTATCTCCTTTTATTATTTTTTGAATCAGAGTCCAAGTCAGGGCGTGGCTTTGTTTCTTTAAGCTCAACCACCAATGACTATTTTGAGATACATTCATCAGTGTTGCACCAAGGGATTTTTTAGAATCCGCACCACTTCCCAGTGTCCTTTTTTGTCTTCCTATTACCCTTATTTTCCTGTGGCTTGGACTGGTTGTCTTGAGGTTATTTGTTCTATGATTTAGGGATGTCGTTACCATACTTTGGTTTTTGCGTATTTGCAGACCCGAACTCCCGCTTGTTCTGCTACTTAAATTTATTTTGAATTTTGGAAGCATATCGATAAGTGGCTCCCAGTGATGAGATGTCCAGAAACTCCATTTTAGTTTGGATGTACTTGTGTAGAGCCCCATGGTAGTTTAGAACTAGATGTCACTCAAAGTCTTTGATACCCATCTTGGTGCACAAGGTATGGAAGTTATTTGTGAAATCTAGCACTGTTTGGCCCCTCTCTTGATGCAATGTGATCCATCTCATGAATCATTCATAATAGTTTCCCATAGGGTAATATTTCTCCTTGACCACATCCATAAAAAAATCCCAAGTGGGTTCAGCCCCAAATATTCCAAACACCTCTATGGAACTTTTCTCTCGGCAAGTTTCCCACCAATGTTTAACATGGGGGAGATCCTTAAGGAGCGCAAAGGTGATCGTTTCTCTGTCGGAAAAATTATGAACAATGAAATAACCTTCTAGAAAATTTAACTACTTTTCCAAAGCATTTGCATCAATCTAACCTTCAAATACGGGAATATCAAAATTAGCTTGTACCTTGAATGGGGCAGTGTCTCCAAAGTGATTGCTTGATGAAGACGCACCTACTATTTTCGACAATCATTGAAGGATTTGGGAAAAAATATCCAACATCTCATTCCTCTGTTGCATGAGGGATTTCATGAGAAACAAATTGATGTGATCTTCTTCTCCCTCATATCTCTTTCATTTCTTCATGGGAGACTGCTTGGGTTGGCGAGAGAGGTTGTCCTCAAGAGAAACTAGCTCGAGACCCAACTCTCTATACGCTGACCTCATCGGGGACATGCACTAAGAAACGATTAGGAGTAGCCTGCTCCAATACCACTAATCAAGATTATTTTGAGAACGAAATTAAGGTGGATATATAACAATGAAATATACATAGATATTGCAATAAACACATAGATACAATAATGCACAATTTTTATTAATGAAAGGAATGTATAGAAATTGTAAAAATATAGAGTGAATGAACTCGCTAGAATGGCGGTAGTTTATCTCTGAGAAGAGATGTGACAGATACACTCATTCGTAAGAATAAAATGTTTACAATGAAGCTCCAAAGGCATTTTTAACATAAATAAAATCCAAAACCCTAACCTCGGAAGATGAAACGCCAAAATGTTTGTGGGCCCCGATGGGGGTAGTTGATATGTCAAGTTCTTGAGGGTGTAAATTTTGCATACGATCTTCATTTGGGGCGCACGATAGCTCATTGGAAAGGTATATTCGAGAGGAACACATTTATATCATTCCCAAGATAGATCATTTTACTATCTCTTTGGCCCCAAATGTCAAAAAAACATCATTTATGGACTAAAAATGGCCCCCGAAGTTTGGGACCCGAAAAATTGTAGAAAAATTGTCAAGGTGGAAAGTTGTATTTCAAGCCAGTGGAATAGGTGGGTGGAACCCGATATCCACTTGGATCAAACAAAAATGGGTGACCAAGCTATTTCAATATGATTATGAGATCATTTACAAGAAGGGAAAGGAAAATGTAGTTGTTGACGCTCTTTCCATGAAGTATGAAAAAGAAGGATCCCTTTTCTCCCTCTCCTTCATTGTACTAGATTGGTTCCAAGATATTCATCAGGAATGGCTACAAGACCCCAAAATTTCTAACATGATCCACCAATTGCAACATAATTCTCCAACTTCCCCAGGGTACTCTTGGAACAATGAAGAGATTCTCTACAAAGGTCATTTGTATTTAAGAAAACAATCACAGCTTAAATCCATGGTGCTTTCTGAGATTCATGCTTCACCCACAGTTGGGCATTCAGGGTTTACCAAAACCTATGAGTTGGTCAAATGTTATTTTTTCTGGGATGGTATGAAACAAGACGTCTGCACCTTTGTGGTTGAATGTGAGGTTTGTCAACGCAACAAGGGAGAACCAGTCAAAGCAATGGGCACACTCCAACTGCTTATGATCTCCCCTTCTATTTGGAGAGATATTTCTATGGATTTTATTGTTTGATTACCTAAATCGGGAAATAAGTTAGTCATCATGGTGGTCATCGATCATCTTTCCAAATATGTTCATTTATGTGCTCTTCAACACCCATTCATTGCATCTATAGTGGCTCAAATATTCATGGATAATATCTTCAAGATTCATGGCATGCCTCATTCTATTGTCTCTGATAGAGATCCCACTTTCACCAGCAATTTTTGGCAAGAATTGTTCAAGCTACAGGGCACCCAATTGCATCTCATCATAACCTATCATCCACAAATAGATGGCCAAATTGAAGTTGTCAACAAGTGTTTGGAAACATATTTGAGGTGTTTTGCATATGAGAGGAAAAAGCAGTGGGATCAGTGGTTACCCCTATCTTAATGGTGGTAAAACACATCTTACCATACATCTACTTGCATGACTCCTTTTGAAGCATTATACAGCCAAAAGCCAATGTAAGTTCTCTCACACATGCCAAGTGTTTTGAAGGTTCAGGAAATTGACAAAAATCTTACAGTCAAAGAGGATATTCTTCATTCCCTCAAAGAAAATTTGGTCATGGCTCATAATTGCATGAAGAAATAAGCAGATTAATTTTGTGTTGAATGTCAATTCATTGAAGGGGATTAGGTGTTTCTTTAATTGCAACATTATAAATAGACTTCACTGAAAGTTGAACGTTGTTAGAAAATTGCTCCCAAATTTTATGGTCCTTATATAATGCTCAAGTGAGAGGGATTGATGGCCTACTAGTTATCTCTACCTAGTCATTCTAAGCTCTATCATGTTTTTCATGTCTCCTGCTTAAAGAAGGTTATTGGAACTAAGCACCAAACTCAAACCAATATTCCTGAGTTGGATGAAGAAGGTTCCATCTAGTCGAATCCACAAGCAGTCTTGGACCAGTGTGAGCGTCACCTCCATCAACGCACCATCAAGGAAGTGTTAGTCCAGTGGAAAAATACAACTCTGGAAGACGCCACTTGGGAGTCGGCCACCATTCTACAAAAATTTCCTCATCTCAAGCCTTGAGGACAAGGTTGTTCTTCAAGGGGGAGGGAATGTTAGCGACCTAACCTCCCTAACCCCTCATGTAGGTAGAATAATATATTTTCCATGTAATAAAGGCCGATATTAATAATTCCTAGTAATAAGGAAGAATAATTCAAATGTAAGAAGACCTAATAGAAGCTTTTGTTTCTAGAAGGATATTCCTCTAGAGTGCTCTTTTGGCTAGATAGATTTAGTATAAATAAGATTTGAGGGTATGATAAGTTTTGTCTTGAGAATTATTGTAATAGAGCGTTTCTCTATTGGAGGTTTCCCCCTCAAAGAGGCAAGTGAACATTGTTTCCTATAAATATAGGTATTATTTTGGTGTTGTGGTTTCATATATTGTGTTGTTTTGCTATTATTCTCTGGAGTATTTCTGTTTTTGGGTATTATAATAGATATGGTACCTTAAAATTTACTTCCAAATGTGCCTCCATATCAGTGGATAGGAATAATTATGAGAATATTCAGTATTTCATACTTGATACTCACATCAGGCATGTACCTCTATCATTTGGAAATGTTTTTCCAAAATTGACATTATTTTGGAATTTTTTTATATTGAGCAATTACATGGTTCATGGAGTCCAAATGTCCTTTTTCCTACAACTTTATGAAATAAACAGATCCTTCATTGGATAAATTAAACATTCCATCATGTTTTCCTCTAGATCACCTTTCCAGTGGCTATACTCCTAATTCATTCTAATTTTTTAGCTAAATTTATGGCTTCCCAAAATCAACAATTTCGCCCCTTTTGTTCCACTTGTGTGATTAATCTCAGAGGCTAACTTATGCCACATATAGAAAGAAATATGGTGTTGATATTGTTCCTAATTGTGAATACACAACAACTCTTATATTCATTATTTGATTCTCCATCCAACTTCTACATCAATATGGATTTTCCAACTTTGTCCCTTTTGCACTTTCTCCAAGAATTTTTAGCAAAAATCGCTATCTCCCAAATGGAGCCGATCTAGAAAAGTTTCTCAATGGAAACGTTGTATGTATTGATGAGGAGGAAAAATTTTGAGTAAACAAAATTTTCTATATTTTTTATATGGGGTCCATTTTCCCCATTTGAAGATCTCATGAATCCCCAAAAAGTGGTTCGAAATAATGGATTTTTCCTTGTCTTGGTACCTCCACTACAACTCCTTTAGAATTTGGCCAAAATACCAACTGAGTATATTCAAGCCTTCTATTTGGAATCACTATAAAAATTTCATCTTTATCTGGATCCCTATCACTGAGCACCAATATGTTATTCAAAAATCACTAATTTGGATTTTCTAGAAAATTTAAGTAGAACTGGCCAATGGACCTCACTGGAAATTTTGTATCCTTCCTCATTGTAGAAATACCCTTTAAATTTCATCTGATTCTAAGTTTTTATGCTCCTATTATGGCTAAAACAAGTTTTTGGCTCCAGAATTTTTCTTTTTTTTCTCCAGAATTTTTCTTTTTTTTTATCCGTATCCATCTTTCTCCTCTCCTTTCCTCTTTATCTCTTCTCTTCTCTTTTTATTTTCTTCTTCTCTTATATATTATCTTATCTCATCGCATCAATCATTTATTCTTCCATTTATACATCTCTCCCACAATATTTTTCTCGATCAATATTCTCATTTTTATCGCCACAAAAAAATTTCTTCGTAGGTGAGAATTATTTTCTTTCTCACCACGAAAATTTATTTTTTATTTCACGTTGAAAATTATTTTCCTTCTCATCAAGACTCTTCCCTTTATCACTGAGATAATTTATCTTTCGGTTGACATTTCAGGCCAAAACTTTATCTTTTGGTCGAAGTATCAGGCCAAAAATTCATCTTCTAGCCAACATATAGGGCCAAAATTTTATCTTTTTCGCCAACATATCAGGCCAAAATTTTCACTTTCTGCTGACATATTGAACCAAAAAATTATCATTTGGATTATACGTTCCTTTTTCTCAAATTTTTCTAAGTCTTCTTCTTCTTTTTTCCTTCGGCATCAACACTTTCATGCACCTAAAAAAAAAAATCTCCATTGTTTTTCCCACAAAAATTTTCTTTTGGTGTGACAAAAGGAGCCTTTTCCCTTTCTTATTGCGCCCAAAAATATTTTTCCTTAACTATACACATTGTATTGTCCATAAAAAATTTATTTATTGATACTCCCTGTATCGGCCACAAAATTTATTTCTTTGGTAACAAACACTGTGTTGAAAACAAATTTCAACTATTCAACTTTTAGTCATTTTTCTGATTTTGATCTCACATCCATCATGAAAAACACTAGCTTGACTCCTTGGGCCGAATTCAACCCCCACTTCAAATAGCCCAAATACCAAAATGAAATTTGGGGAATTCTGACCCCACATCATTCTACTGCGAAAATTTAATTTCCACCCAAACACCCTATGTAATTTCCATGTACTTTACCATTTTTGCCTCCAAGAGAAAAACCCACATGCTGAATTCATACTCTTCACATACTCATGTCGACTTTTGATTAAAATATGCCCAGATATTGGGGGTTTTCCTAATTTCACAATTTGTTTCCCTAAATAAAACACAGGTAGCAACTATCTTGTTCCGTAGTAAACCCTTGCAAGCCCAATGCTGCAACTTAAGCTTTGATACCACATATAAGGCACCCAACATGTTAAACCAATTAAATTCCCTGATGCAATAAAATTAACAAAGGAAGAAGGTCCATAATTTGGCATGCATCTAACAACATATTAAAAAATCATGAATGCAACTAATCAAGCAATCACATCATTCAATAAACATTTATACAACAAAATTAAACATAAGAAAATATAATAGAAGACTTATATTTTAATGGGAGAATCGATTGGTTGCATATGAAGGACGTTCCTCCTAGTCGCAGGCTCGTTGCTCCATTATTATCAACATCATGTCACCCTCGAGCTAGGGCTATGAGTCCACAATGAGGTTTGGCCCTCTTGGTTGTCCACTGTCCACACCCAACAGCCCAAAACCCAGGTTTCTAACTCCAACAATAATTCCAACCCTCTAGCTCTCTTTCTCCTCAACCTACACAATCCAAGGAATGAGATCCTCTTATTTTCCATGCAGTCCCTCAGGATATCCCACTTCCCTTTGGGGCTCCAACACAAGTTTGGCCAGGAAATATCACAACTAGGGACTCCATGAATCTCAAATGTAACAATGGAGTGATCAAAACAACCTTCTCAAGAATCTTGATCAATTTCCTTAACAAGAAATACACTTACAAGAACACAACCTTCATTTCCATCATAAAACCCAACCCCTCTCATGGATTTTCTCATACACAACATGGTTGGTTCTCTTTCCCAACACCAAGCTCTTCATTTTTGTCCCAAAAAATTATTGTAAGGATTGTCTCATGGCTACAACATGGATACTACTCTTTCCCAAGACCAAACACTCCTTTTTTTCCCAAAGACCTCTTGTAAAAACTTCCCTCAATACCCACTCAAATTTCCTTTTCTTTCATGCAATATTTGACACTCACATTTCCGAAAAAGTGGTTTTACTCAACCCATTTTGTCATAAATTAGTGAGATGACCTTTCCCACCAACCACTCTTACATACATTCAATATTTTTTATGATAATTCAAAGGAGGTAAACATCAATATTACCATTTCTTGGATTATTAGGAATATGGAACCATTTGGACCCCTTTTAGCCCCCTCTCTTATGCAATAATATCCCTCCAGCATTATCGTCCCTCTTATATCACAGCCAACAATTTTTTTGGTATTAATAATTTTAATGTACAATTTAGATACATTGGCCTTCAACCATATTGATCATTACAAGCTCTCTGAACCGGACATACTAGCTCACCATCCTAAATTGTAATTGCAAAATTACATTAAAATTTTATGGGGATTAAAACTAGGGATGTTACATGATCAACAAACCAAACCTAATTATGCAATATATAATCAAATCAATGACCTTGAATTATTAAATTCATCAAATCAATTCCCTAAAACCATTAAACACTTCAAAAGCATAAGGATCAATTAAGTGAATTTTTGAGACAATTGATTATAATCAAATCAATCATAGACACACATTCAAAAATTTCAGTATGAAATACATGCTAATGAACATTCAACACTCAAAACTTATAGTTAAGTACTATAAACCAACATCTATCATCCCTTGAAGCATCATTTTTACATTACACAATTCCAAACTTCACAATAGATCACCATCAACACTCCCTAATAGAGTATCTTCAGTTCAAGTATTGACACTATGTCATAAAAAAGCGTAATTTGATTTCATCATATGTGAACAAAATTACATTCTGCACATACACTTTTGTAGTGTATTCCTGGTACATTTTGAGTCTATATTCTAGTTGCTATTGTTGTGGCTCAAAAAAAGGATTTATGTGGTTGCACTTTCAAAGAGTCTTCCTAATCCTTTTGATGATTTTGTGTTCTTTTTGTTGGTTTATGTAGCTCATAAAGTCACTGATGATGGGCTATTTTCACTTAGAGTTCATGTGGATACTTAGTTGCTTATAAACAAAAAATTTATTTTATCGGGTTGTATTTAACAGTATGTTTGAAATCATTCCAAAAATGGTTGATGTAGATATTCTTGAACTTGTTCATTTTTTACTTTTGTTACTTTCCATTGGCCCAAATACAGACAAAGCCCCTCTTTCGACCTCATGTCCACTTCCTCATTCCTATCCCTGTAGACATGTTGGAAAGTAATTGAATCAAAAGAGATTTGTAAGAAATATATGTCTTCCACTAAAGTAGCAAGTCTAATGTTTAAACATCTATGTGAGCCTCTTATTGAATTTATGACATTCATGGAATCCCTTAAAACATTTAAGGTGTGACAATCCTTTTCAATGGCGAAAGAAATGAGAAGTTTAAGGCTCATTAGTTCATAAAAATTGTTTTTTTCGGACCCTAAGACAAACTAATAAAAAGAGAATCCCTCCATCCCCACAGAGGTTTTTTTGTGAGGCCCCATCAAAGAAACCCCATGGAATTGTTTTGTCAATATCAACTTCCTGAAACTGTCTAGTCTTGACTCTTTCTTCCAAGGTGGATAAGGAGGGGAAAATGTCTAAACTCTGTGTCACTGTGATATCTGGTGTCGAAGGAAGTCCTTTGAAAATAAGGGAGTTTTGAGGTAGCCAAACACCCAAGATTATGAAAAGGGGTAGGGCTCTAAGGCCCTTATAAACTCTAGTTGACCACCAATTCTTCAATACTTGTTCCAAATTTTGCCCAGACCAATTGCAATGAAGGTCCAAGAATCTTGAAACTTCATTCCAAACTCCAATGATGTAACGACACTCCAAAAAGAGATGAAATGTAGTTTCTTCTTCATATTTACAGAGAGAGCACCATCCTCGACCATGAATATTTACTTTCTGTAGAATTTCCCAAGTCGGTACTTTGTTATTTAAGACATTCCACATGAATAATCTTTTTTTGGCTGGGAAATTCAACTTCCAAATCTTTCCCCACCACCACCTTTCAATGATTTTTGTGTACTTTTGATCCATGTCTCCAACAAAATCGACTCAATATATTTTTGCACCACTACCTTAGTCCAAATACTAGAAGAGTTTAGAAGTCGCCAACCTCCCTTTGTCGCTAGAGCTTTGGAAAAGAGGAAAATATTTTTCAAGCCCCATCCTACAAGAGCCTTTGGAACAACTATCTTTTGCCAACGAACCCAAGGAGTTACATGTGATTCTTTCTTGGTGCTCCAAAGGAAATTGAAGGTGAGTTTTTTTGTTGCTTCCAAAATTCCTTTTGGGATCCATGAGAGTGAAATCCAGTAAACTAGAATAGTTTTCAGTACCTACTTTACTAGAACAAGTCTGCCAGCACATGAAATCCACCTATGGCTCCAGAAGTTTATGCTTTTATCCATTTTCTTCAACAACCACTTCGAGTTTTCTTTTTTGTAGTCATTTGGTTTTAGAAACAAATCCAGATATTTTAGTCCATCATCTAGCTTCTTTCCCTCAAAAGGGAAGAAAATCCTAAGGGTTTGACAATCTTCTTCAGAGAGTAAATTTGTAGTGATGGACAATTTCCCTTAATTAATTTTCATGTTGGTTGCTTTGCATAAAAGAGAAAGTGTATTCTTTAAAGTTCCATCCTCCCTTATGGATCTTATATTGAATATTAACACATTGTCAATGGAGAGTAGGTGAGTAAGATGAAAAGCTTGTGTAATTTTTATTCCAGAGAAAGAACCCAATATTTTAGCTTCTGAGATAGCTCTACTAAGTCCTTCATGTTGGATTACTGAGAGGGGGGTGAATCAGTAATAGAGCAATTTAATCCTTTTTAACCATAAAATGCAAGTGTTAAATCAATGTAGCATTATCATCCAATAGTTGTTGAGTAAATAAGCAATGAACAAATAAGCAATCATACACATACACAGTACACCAGTGTTTTTACGTGGAAACCCAAAGTGGGAGAAAACCACGGAATATTTTTTCTTATATGTCTTTAAGAATTACATTCATTGGCAGCACCAACATCCTTTGTTTTCCTCCTGCAACTGGAAGGAAGCTCCAACCCCCTAGTTTCTCAGGCTACAACCTAAGGGAAGCTCCAACTCCCCTATTCTCCGGCTACAACAAGAAGGAGGCTACAACCCCCTATGTTCTCCAGCTACAACAAGAAGGTGGCTATAACCACTTTTCCTTGCCCTGTCCAACCGCCCTGACATATAAGTAGAACGATGGAACCACTGTCACACTATCATTGTGAGATATACTGCTATAAACCTATACCAATCAACCTGCACCAAACAACCTAAACCATGCATCAACCATGCATCAACTTGTGCCTCAACCTGTAATCAACTTGTACCATAAGCAAGTTCACCAACCATGCACCAACCTGTACCAAACAACATGTAATCAAATTGTACCATAAACAAGTGCATTAACTATGCACCAACCTGTACCTCAACCTGTACCATGAACAAGTGCATCAACCATGCACCAAACCTGTACAAATAACTTGTCGCAACAACTTGTCCAAACAACCTATAAAAACAACATGTCTCATCAATCTTATCAACCAAATCAGATCTACTCACCAAGATCAATCAACAAGAAAACTTCCAAATATGGCATCAACCAAGCATAACAAAACAACTCAAAATCATCACCAATATCAATATGTGATTCTAATAATATACCAATACAAGTATGATACATCGTCCATAAACCATGTGTCAACAATACTACTAACAAGTGCCTCCAATCATGTACCAAGTATGTATCAATCATGTAGCAACTACTCATCAACTATGACTCATCAAGATGTACCAACATCATCAAATATACACCTCATGTATGTGCCAACTCATTAACTACTTGTCTCAACCATGTACCCAACATGTACCTCAACCAAAATCCCTCATCAATTTCATCATCCAAATCTGATTTGTAACTCTGTAATAGACATGGTGTATATGATCACATACCTACAAACCTTCCATAACTTTAACAACAAGAGACTAACATTTTCATCAAACTTTACTTTAGTCTCACATGACTAGTTTTGGATTAGTCAACAACCCTAACTTGAAATAATCATAACTATGTACTTGTAATGAATAAAGGTATAAAAATAGTACACAATGTTCTTCAATGTCTTGTCTGCAATTTCTCCAGGTTTCACTTCTTTGAACCTCCCAGAAAAGGAGTTATAGCAAAAATGGCATACCTTGTTGAATTATGGCTTATTCTAGAGAGAAAACTTGTAAAGTGTGCCCCGCACAGAATATTTATTGTATGGATATGAAAATGGTACATAGAATACTACATATTGTACTCTAACCAATACATTTTGTCTTACTGAATTTGGATCTGTTATGAAGAAGTTATGACGTTTTTACCCAAAACACTTTTTTTAGACTAGTTTCAGGAGTAGCCACAAACCTTATTTTCCACGAAGTGTAACTCCACAAATACAACGACCCACAAGCTGAAATTTTTATCACAACTACTTCGATATGTTTCCTCAACAGCCTCCCAATTTCACAGTCTATATCATTCTAGAAAACAATTTATTACTAAAATGGTCAGATGATCTGTAAATAACATACCTTAGAAAGCATCATCAAAAGAATTTGTCCCCAAGTGTGATTAAAATGATATATAATTGCCTCTTATTTATACTTTCATGTAGCTTCCTCAAGGGGTTGCATTTTAACCATCTTAACCCACTTTCCTTATTTTAGGGTTAACCCACTTCTAACCACTTGTCCACTTAAAAATTTCTCCATTAACTTTATTATTTAAATAATTTCTTTTGTATCCACTTTTACTTATAGTACACTCATCACTTCACTTTATTATTTTCCTTCTAAAATATCTTAAAACACTTTCCTTATTTTAGCGCTAACCCACTTCTAACCACTTGTCCACTTAATAATTTCTCCATTAACTTTATTATTTAAATAATTTATTTTTTATCCACTTTGACTTATAGTACACTCATCCCTTCACTTTATTATTTAAATAATTTCTTCTTTGCAACCACTTTGACTACTTTGACCTTTTGGGGCTTCTAGATGACTCATGAGGGTTATCAACTTCACATGGCCATAACTCTCTAACTATGAGGAGTTATGTGACGTTCCACATACCACCAGAAATGGAATGACATGTACTATCCATCCAGAATAGTCTTACCTTAAAATAAATTAAAACTCATACCATTATACATCAAACAAACTTGGGTCCATTACACAAACCTTTGTGCTATCGGAATCCGCTACCAAACTTTCTTCAAGGGTTGACATCAATGAAAACCAATCCAAATAATCAACACTTTAGTTACTGAGAGGAAAAGTAGAGGTGAGAGTGGGAAGCCCTATATTAAACCTCTTTCTAAAGGAAAAAAATGTGAGGTTGAGCCATTAATAAGCACTACAAAGGAAACTGTATTGAGACAATTCATGACCCAGTTGATGAAGGGAACTGCAAATCCCAAATGTGTTATCAATAAATGAATGAAAATCCAACTTACTCTATCGTAGGATTTGGAGAGATCAATTTTTAGCACTACCCCCTTTAATTTCCTAGAATTCATATTGTGAAGTCCTTCTTGTGCTACCCCAATTGCTTCATGA
>WSFP011383481.1:0-29202 GCA_009831015.1 Picea engelmannii
GGACCGAGCTCCACCCCAAGGCAAGGAATCTAAACTCAGGCTGATGTTACAGGGAAGACAACACATACACATTCAACAGGAAAAAAGCTCTCCCAGGAATCTCCCACGCTCACTGCACACAGACCCTCATTCCCCACATGCTTATTCCACCCCAGGAGAGTGCACCTTCTCTGTCACCTAGACAGTCCTTCGGCTACCAGTCTCCCTTACCTTGGGTTACAGGAACGGACCGGACCGGAATTCTCTGGGCTCTAAGGAAGCTACAGGGATTCCTTCCAGGAGTCCTCTTCTTCCCCTGCACACTCCCTCACCTGGAGGGGTCGCTCACAGGCCAACAAGCCTCACGCAGTCCAGTGCTACGCAATCACAACATTCCACGGGAAAACACAGACAGGGCTTTCCAAAAGGTTCAGCTGTCACAGGATAATTTCACGGGATGAGTTTCGGAGCAGGCTTCACGCACAGGCTAGCTCAACATTTCCATACAGCCACAGGGTTCTTCCACCCGAGTTCAACACAGGGATTTCAGTTCAGGAAATGCGCACACGGAATTTCTCAGGAACAGACACAATCTCCACGCTTGTTGGACCAGGGTGTACACGCGTTCCTCAGCACAACCCAGGCTGACGGTTTCAGAGATAATCCGGATATTCGGCAGGGTTCGTACCCCTTCCACGCACAGGGGTTCGGTTCATAATGGAGGTGAGAGCCCCGTCTCGGCTCCATTCAGGGTTTTTTTTATTTGCATGCACCAGGGTTGACACTTGTCACCCTGGAAACTGCATGTTTTCCAACCGTACACCTTCCTCCCACCACTTGGGAACTCACGGGTCCCTCCAAAGGAACTTAGGATAAAAGAATGTACACATGGATTTTTAGGAAATAATATTAAAATATTATTCCAGGCCTAAGCCCCCTAGGCTTAGCGCCTAGGCTCATTACTCAGCCCCTTTCCCACCTTTCAGCCCCTGATCCCTTGCCCAATCTGTGGACGCTCAGTCCCCCATCACTCTTTCATCGTGGTCGGTCTGCACTGGCGGTATGTACATTTTATTAATTGACCTGCATACATACAAGTATATCACAGGCTGCTGGCCTTCAACACTTAGGCTCCCCTGGCCTAACAAAACTCATAAGCCTACATCTTATTCAAAACTTGGCTCACCAGCCTATAGAACATATTTACAATTCTTTTGCATATAACATGATCTGTAACGGGGCTCGGCCTTGGGGACACTACACATATGGTCTTCCAAAATGTGTTGAGGAAGCATGAGTCTCTATCTAAAATTATTTTGCTTGGTAGGCCAAAATGTGGCCATACATGTTGGAAATACAACTCCATTGTTTGTGTTGTTGTAGTAGTCTTTGTGCATGGAATGAAAAGAGCCATTTTTATCAAACAACATACCACTACCCATATTTCATCATGTTTCTTTTGGGTTGTGGGTATTCCGCTTAATAAATCCATAGATATTGACTCCTAGGGCCGAGAAGAGACATGTAGTGGTTGGTATAAGCCATGAATTCTATTGGATCACTGTGATTAGGAACATAATGCACAAGCTCTAATGAATTTCTCAACTTGGGGTTGCATAGAAGGCCAATAGAAATGGAGTTGTATATGTTGGAGAGTCTTTTTGGTACCAAAGTGGCCACCATAGGTTGATGGATGAGCTTCTTTAAAGAGAAAGAGAAGATCATCTGAGTGTGGAACACAAAACAAGTTTAATTTGTGTAGACATCCATACCAGATGGTGTAGTAGAAGAATGGATTTTGATTGAAAACCATGGGATTGTGTAAGGAAACCCAAATCTTTGAATGACCTGGTCAGTAGCATATTGATCTTTCCATGTATCATAATTAACACAACACACCTCTAAAATTGGGAGAACTGGAGTTGGTGGCCTGCTGAGTAAATCAACCATTTTATTAGAAGTTCCCTTCTTATATTGGATTACCAAATGAAATTTTTGAATGTAGGATGCCCATTTAAGATGCCTTTTCTTCTGAATCTTAGACTGTGAATTGATGAAAATCATTGGATGATGGTCTGTATGTAGAATAGTCTCTTTGACCAGAAAATAATGGCGCCATTACTTGAGAGATTGGACCAAGCTATAAAATTCTTTGTCATAAGTACTATAATTTTTCTTAGCCTCAGAAAGAGTTTATGAGGGATAATAAATGGGTTGGCCTCCCTGTTTAAGCATGACACCAATGGAATGCGATGAGTCATATGATTCATTCTCAAATGGTTGAGAGAGGTCTGGAAAATGAAATACTAGTGATGATCATAGTGCTTCCTTGAGATGAAAAAAGTGGTTGGTATTTTCGTTATTCCAAATAAATGTGGAATGACTATTAGATAGTTGATGAAAAGGATGAGACATCTGAGAAAAATGCGGAATAAACTTATGAAATAAATTGATACCACACAAGAATCATTTTATCTTGCTCTCCAAAGAAGGTTGTGGCCATTTCTTTAAGGATTGGATGCAGGCTAGATCCGGTTGAATAAATTTTGAGTCTACCACGAAGCCGAGATAAGGAACTGAACTTTGGCCAAAATAAGACATTTTTTCCTTGACTTGTAACTCGTTCTCTTTGAGTATTTGGAGAACTTGGCAGACATGTTGCATGTGGGTGTCCCATGTCTTACTGAAGATTAGAATGTCATCTAAGTATATGACCACAATGCAATCCAATTTTTTTCTGAAGATATCAGTGATGAGCCACATGAACATGGTTGGTGCATTAGTCAGGCCAAAGGGAATGAATTCCCATTCATAAATATTGAATTTGGTCTTAAAAGTTGTCTTCCACACATCTTCTGGGTTCATTCAAACATGATGGTAGCCTGCTATCAAATTTAATTTAGTGAACCACTTATCTCCTTGGAGGTTGTCAAGTAACTCCTCAATATAGGGTAGGGAGTAATAGTTATTTACTGTGGCTTTGTTAAGGGCCTGATAATCAGTGACAATGATCATTTCTAAGGTGTGTCTTTTTGGTATTACAAAGGCGATAGAAGCACAAGGAGCAGATGATGGTTGAATGTTACTAGAGTTGATGATGTCAGTCAATTTCTTCTCCATTTCCTCTTTTTCTCGTGGGGCCAACCAATAATTGGGTGCATTTGGTAAAGCATACCCTAGGATGAGGTGAATAGAATGGTGTATATGGAGAGAGGGGGGAAGGAATGTAGGAGTATGGAAAACATCGAAAAATTATTGCAGTAGAGGAGTCATTTCTTCGGGAACTGGATGTGTAGTATTGTTTGGTGGTATTGGGTGCACCAAATAGAGAGACACACTAATTTAGATGGATATGAGGGATGTTGTCTTTGGTAGAAGTGGGTTTGTGTGTTTTTTCCGTTAAGATATAGGTGTGGCCATATTTTGTAAATTTATATTGGTAGGATTGATCCATATAAATGAAAATTCTTTGGGCTTGGTAGCGTAATCCGAGAAGTAAGTTAGAAGAATCCAATGGCGAGACATCATAGAGGACAATGTCTTTAAATTGGCCTATGGAAAATGTGACTAGGCAGCGTTGAGATACTAATAGATGAGGACCATCCTTTTGAACCTATCCTAGATGATAGGGTTTTCGATGTGAAGTAGTGACCAGATGAAGGCGGCTGACTAGGTCTTGGGACACCAAATATTTCTAGATGTCATTGTCCATGATAAGTAAAGACAATGAATTTTTGATTTCGAAGTGGTGAGTTAAGAGGGGTTGGGTTGATTGCTTCAGATATTATATGGTCATTAAAATCAAAGAGGGATCTACTTCGGTGGGTTTTTCAATAAAAACTTCCTCATTGTCTTTGACTAGTTGAGAAGCAGTAGGCTCAGTGACTAAGATTTTGTTGGTTTTCAAAGATTTGAGAACTCAGCAATCTGAAGTGTTGCGGGAGTTAGTCTTGTGGAAGAAACACGAGGGTGCATTGGTATTTTGATTCAGAGAATGAGTAGGTGGGAAGTAGGATGAAGTATTGGAGGTGGATGTTTGAGAGACAGAGGGATGGGACTAAGGCGTACAACCCCTAGGAGTTATTTTCCTTTCTATTGCCAATGCTCTATGAAAAAATTTGTCTAATGTATTTTTTCAAATAAATCTAATTACCTACGGAATTGAACCAATAACCCATAAATAAAGTTAAGTATTAATACCTCTTGTGGGTCTCAAATGTGGAGAAACAGGTGCATTTTGGAGATGTACTCAATGTATGCTTGCACTCCTTGTGTAGGGAGTTTGTGGAACTGGTTCCATCTGATCCATAAATATTGTAGGTATCTAGGTGGGTAGAAATGGCTTCTCAAGGATTCACAAAGTTGAGCCCACATTTTGAGTGGTTGAGAGGCAGAGGATCCTGGCGCATCCCCAGTCTCTACCACAAATGTGGTATTTTCTTTCTCTGTATCCTACCATTTTTGGGAAAGTCCTTCCAATTGCAAGGAAACAATCTGAAGTTTTCTTTCTTCAGTGAGGCCTGGGAATGTGTTGAAATATGTGGAAAGGATAAGGATCCATGAATCCATAACTTCTC
This sequence comes from Picea engelmannii, assembly GCA_009831015.1. NCBI lineage: Eukaryota > Viridiplantae > Streptophyta > Pinopsida > Pinales > Pinaceae > Picea > Picea engelmannii. The sequence continues at coordinate 4,557 of WSFP011383481.1, forward strand.
CATTGGTTTTCTTAGAAAAATTACAGAGATGGATTCGTGTATCCAACTGGAGGGGATCTGGATTATTTTTCTATTGCATTCTCAGTAACTCATTAAGGATAGAGGCGAGGTATTGTACCGGATTTGAGGTATTTGAGTCTGATTCCACTGGCAATGGATCTCTTCTAGGATGCATCTTGAGGAAAAATAAAGTATTCAAGAAACTCTTGGCTTTGAAATAAAATCTGGGTCAAGTTCTATTGTGGGAACATAGTGCGTAATACATTGGAGCAAAGGGGGAGAGATATTTAGGCCAATAGATCCGTGAATATCCTCTCTTGTTGGTGGATATCTGTGTGCCCCTTGGGCTAGGAGACTTTTGCAGCCACTGGTATTGACAAGGAAACCTTGATAAGGGTGTGATCTAGACTGGAAATCATGAAAACTTAAAAAAAATAGGCTCATACTCAAGATCTAAACATTCTCCTTGGATCTTGAAGCTATGATACCAATTTATCTTCTTGATAAGGATATCTAGTCCCTTAGATTCCACATCTAAAATCTTTCGGCAACTTCCCCAAACTCCAGGAAGGGTGAATTTCTGAGATGGAGCGCCTCATTGTTGTGGGGAAGAAAAAATAGATGAAAACTAATGCCGACATGGACTAAGCTTATCCAAAGGGATAAAGTATCTTAGTATGAGTCTCGAAGACCAAAGGGAGATCCTTAGTGTAGCCATTGAGGAGGAAGCACTTCTTTCATTCCCGACAATTGAAAAGAAAAACGCAGCAAGGGTGCAAAACCAAGATGGTGTGCCCCTCCTTCTTGCCTTGTGTAACTTGCAGTAAGAGGAATGCCACCTAAGAGATTGAATAGCCAAAGGGATAGGCTAACTCTTGGAGGCAGAATCATTCAAAAACGTGAATCCAAGGTACATCCATTGAGAAAGGAGCAGTAGATTTTATGACCACAACCTAGATAAAAAAAACAAGCAAAGAAACAGAGAAATTATCAAACAATGAGAGAAAAGGGAGCAGATAGGTTTAGCAAATGCAAATATGCTTCTGTTAGAGATAGGTTCACCTTTTATAATAAGGGACCAACTTATTTATATATTATGTGATCTAACATAATGAAATACAACTTAGCCTAGGTTAACATGTACGCCCCAGGTTGACTTTCCCCTTGGTGGCTCAATTCCTCCTTGTTTAGATGTGGAAGTGTCCTGACTTCCATGAGAATATGAGGAAAGAGACGATGCACCGCTTCAATTCTCATCCACTTTTCTTGATTTGGAGTTTCTCCTTGGTGTGCCAGAAGGTAGGAGGTGTTGGCCCAGTGCCTTGTAGAATGAGTCTTGTTGTCAAGTAGTGTGTCTTTGGACAAGGGGAGTTGGAAGTCTAGGATATTGTCCACCGGGTGTGTAATTGTAACTGGTTCCTCCAAGAGGGGAAGGCTCAAACAACTTCAGATGGTTGACATTGATGACATTGTGTATCTTGAGCTGGGGGGGAATATCCAATTGATATGCATTCTCCCCAATCTTTTCAGAATGTTATAAGGGCCATATCTGATTGGAAGACGTTTATTATGCTGGCCTTTGAAGTGTTTCTTATCCAAATGTAACCATACTCTATCTCTAGGCTGAAAGGACATGGAGGTATTTTGTTTTTCATGCCTTTTCTTTGCATGATATTGAGCTGATTTTAGTGTTGTTGTTATGACAGTGTGTCATTGTGCAAGTTGTTGAAGAAACCGGTGGGTTGAGTGTTGCTCTTATTGCTAATGCACGGTACCTTGGGATCCAAAGTGATGGGAAGCTTGGATGGTGATGCTAGTTGGAATCCTTAACATACTTCAAATGGAGAGAACCCAATATAAGAGTGTGTGGCCTTGTTGTAGCTATGCTGCAGAATATGTAAGTAGTTGTCCCACTATTTGTTGCACCCAAAATGAGTTCGAAGATCATGTACCAATACCTGGTTTACTACTTCTGTTTTATCATCCATTTGAGGATGGAAGGCAGTAAAGAACTTTAGTTTTCACCCTAGTAGCACCCATATGGTCTTCAAAAATGTGTCGAGGAAGCATGAGTCTCTATCTGAAATGATGTTTCTTGGTAGGAGAAAATGTGGCAATACATGTTGGAAATACAAATTCGTTGTTTGTGTTGCTATAGTAGTCTTTGTGCATGGAATGAAAAGAGCCATTTTGCTAAAATGACATACCACTACCCAGATTGCATCATGTTTCTTTTGGGTGGTGGGTAGTCTGCTTAAGAAATCCATAGAGATTGACTCCTAGGGCTAAGAAGGGAGAGGCAGTGGCTAGTATAAGGCATGATTTATATTGGATGGCTTCAATTGGGAACATAATGCAAAATCTATGATGAATTTATCAACTTGGGGTTGCATAGAAGGCCAATAAAAATGGCATTGTAGATGTTGGAGAATATTTGTGGTACCAAATTGCCCACCATAGGCTAATGCATGGGCTTCTTTAATGAGAAAGAGACGATCATCTGAGTGTGGAACACAAATAAATTTTAATTTGTAGAGCCATTCATCCTGGATGGTATAGTCCAAGAATGGAGTTTGATTGACAATCGTGCAATTGTGTAAGGAAACCCAAATTTCTTGAAAGTCCTGTTCAGTAGAATACTGATCTTTCCATGTATCATAATTAACACAACACACCTCTAAAATTGGGAGAACTGGAGTTGGTGGTTTGCTGAGTAAATCAACCATTTTATTATAAGTGCCCTTCTTATATTGGATTACCAAATGAAATTGTTGAATGCAAGATTCCCATTTAATATGCCTTTGCTCCTGAATCTTAGACTGTGAATTAATGAAAAGAAACAGATGATGGTATGTATGTAGAATAGTCTCTTTGACCAACAAATAATGGCGCCATTGCTTCAGAGCTTAGACCAAATTTTAAAATTCTTTGTCATAAGTACTAAAATTTCTCTTAGCCTCGGAAACAGTTTATGAGTTATAAGAAATGGGGTGGCCTCCCTGTTTAAGCATGACACCAATGGCATACTATGAGGCATCTGACTCAATATCAAATGGTTGAGAGAGTTCTGGAAAATTCAATACTAGAGATGAGCATAGTGCCTCCTTGAGATGAAAAAAGTGGTTGATATATTCGTTAGTCAAAATAAAGGTGGAATGACTATTAGATAGTTGATGCAAAGGATGAGCAATCTAAGAAAAATGTAGAATAAACTTACAAAAAAAATTGATACTACCCAAGAATACTTTTAGCTCACTTGCCAAAGAAGGTTATCGCCATTGCTTCAAGGCTTAGATGTGGGCCGAATCCGGTTGAATAACTTTTGAGTCTACCACGAAGCCGAGAAAAGGAACTGAACTTTGGCCAAAATGAGAATTTTTTTCCTTGACTTGTAACTTGTGCTCTCTGAGTATTTGGAGAACTTGGTGGGCATGCTGCATTTGGGTGTATCATGTCTTACTGAAGATGATAATGTAATCTATGTAAATGACCATAATGCGACCCAAATGGTTTCTAAAGATATCATTGATGAGCCACATGAACGTGGTTGGTGAATTAGTTAGTCCAAAGGGAATGAATTTCCATTCATAAAGACCAAGTTTGGTCTTAAAAGCTATCTTCCACACATCATTTAGGATCATTCGAACATGATGGTAGCCTGCTGTCAAATCTAATTTAGTGAACCACTTAGCTCCTTGGAGGGTGTCAAGTAACTCCTCAATCCGGGGTAGGGGGTAACAGTTATTTACCGTGGCTTTGTTAAGGGCATGATAATCAGTGACAAGGCACATTTATGAGGTGTTTCTTTTTGGGATTACAAAGGAGGCATAAGCACGGGGAGAAGATGATGGTTGAATGTGACCAGAGTTGATGAGGTCGATCAATTGCTTCTCCATTTCCTCAATTTCTTGTGGGGCCAACCGGTAATTGGGTCCATTTGGTAAGGCAGACCCTGGGATGAGGTGAATAGAATGGTCTATATGGAAAGAGGGGGGAAGGCCCATAGGAGTATGGAAAACATCGACAAATTATTGCAGTAGAGGATTCACTACTTCGGGAACTAGATGTGTAGTATTGTTTTGTGGTATTGGGCACACCAAACAGAGAGAGACACGCTGATTCAAATGGGTATGAGGGATTTTTTCTTTGGTAGAAGTGGGTTTGGGTGTTGCTGCCATTAGGATATATGTGTGGCCATATTTTGTAAGTTTGTACTAGCGGGATTTATCCATATAAATGGAATTTATTTGGGCTTGTTACGGTAGTCCAACAAGTAAGTCAGAGAAATCCAATGGTAAGACATCATAGAGGTCAGTGTCTTTAAGTTGGCCTATGGAAAAGGTGACTAGGCAATGTTTAGATACCATTAAACAAGGACCATCCTTTTGAACATATCCTAGATGATAGGGTTTTGTGTGTGGAGTAGTGACTAGATGAAGGCGTTTGACTAGGTATTGAGACACCAAATGTTTTTGGTTGCCAATGGCCATGATAAGTAAAGCCAATGAATCTTTTATTTGGTAGTTGTGAGTGAAGAGGGGTTGGGTTGATGATTTCAAATCTTCTATGGTCATTAAACTCAAAGACAAATCTACTTTGGTGGGGTTTTCAAGAGAAACTTCCCGATTGTCTTTGACTGGTTTAGAAGCAGTAGGCTCAGTGAGTAAGGTTTTGTTGGTTTTCATAGATTTGAGAGCTCGACAATCTGAAGTGTTGTGGGAGTTAGTCTTGTGGAAGGAACACCAGGGTGCATTGGTATTTGGATTCAAAGAATGAGTATGTGGGAAAAAGGATGAAGTATTGGAGGTGGGTGTTTGAGAGACAGAGGGACGAGATTGAGGAGTATGACCCCTAGGAGGTATCTTCCTTTCTATTGTCAATGCTCTATGAAAAACTTTGTCTAATGCATTATTTTCAAATAACTCTACTTCCCTACAAAATTGACACAATAACCTAGAAATAAATTAAGTATTAATGCCTCTTCCAAGTTTAGAATGTGGAGCAACAGACGCATCTTGGAGAAGTAGTCAATGTATGATTGCACTCCTTGTGTAGGGAGTTGGCAGAGATGGTGCCATATGATCCATAAAGATTGTAGGTACCTAGGTGGGTAGAAATAGTTTCTCAAGGATTCACAAAGTTCAGCCCAAATTTTGAGTGGTTGAGAGGCAAATGATCCTAGAGTATCCCCAATATCTACCACGAATGTGCTCTTTTCTTTCTTTGTATCCCACCATATTTGGGAAAGTCCTTCCAATTGCAAGGAAACCATATGAAGTTTTCTTTCTTCGGTGAGGCTCAGGCAAGTGTTGAAATATGTGGAAAGGCTACAGATCCATGAATCCCTAGCCTCTCCATTTCTTTGACCAACAAACTTAGGGAACTAGATTCGAGTATCCATTCGGAGAGGATTTGGATTATTTTTTTGTTGCATTATAAATAACTCATTAAGGACAGAGGAGAGATCTTGTATAGGATTTGAGGTATTTGAGTTTGAATCCACTAGCAAGGGATCTCTTTGAGGAGGCATTTTGAGGCAAAATGAATTATTCAAGAAAAACTTGGCTTTGAAACAAAATTTGGGTCAACTTCTGTTGTGGGAACAAAGTGCGTAATACCCAGGAGCAAAGGGGGAGAGAAGAAATAGAGGGAGATATTTGTAGGCCAATAGATCTGTGAATATCCTCTCATGGTGGTGGAGATCTGTGTGCCCCTTGGACTAGGAGACCTGTGCACCCACCAGTATTGATAAGGAAACCCTTAGAAGGGTGTGATCTGGATTCAAAATCATGAAAAATTAAAAACATTTTGGCTCATACTCAAGATCTGAAGCTTATCCTTATATCTTGAATCGCTAATACCAATTGATATGCATGAGAAGGAGATCTAGTTGCTTATATTTCACATCTAAAAACTTTCTGCAGTTTCCCCGAACTCCAGGAAAGGCGCATTTCTGAGATGGAACGCCTCACTATTGTGGGGAAGAAAAAATAGATGAAAACCAATGCCAGCATGGACTGAGGTTATCCAAAGGGATAGACTATCTTAGTATGATTCTCGCAGACCAAAGGGAGAGTCTCAGTGAAACCATTGAGGAGGGCACACTTATTTCATTCCTGACAGTTGAAAAGAAAAACCTAGATGGTGTGCCCCTCCTTCTTGCCTTGTGTAACTTGTAGTAAGAGGAATGCCACCCATGATATTGAATAGCCGAAGGGATAGGCTAACTCTCATAGGTGGAATCATTCAAAATCATGAAGCCAAGGTGTATCCATTAAGAAAGGCGCATTGGTTTTTTTGAGCACAAACCAAATAAAAAAAAAGGCAAAAGAAATAGAGCAACTATCAAACAACAAGAGAAAACGGAGAAGACAGTTTTGGTAAATGAAAAGATGCATGTATTAGAGATAGGTTCACCATTTATAATAAGAGACTGACTGATTTGCATAGTATGTTCTCTAACATAATGAAATACAACTTAGCCTAGGTTAACATGTGCGCCCCAAGTTGACTTTCCCCTTTGTGGCCCAAAAAGGTACTCGAATTCCATCAAAACTGGCTTCTTACTGGTATTTTGTCCCAAAAATCAAGAAAGAGATTTGTTCTTACTTAGATCTGCTATAGAAAATCGGCGTTGATTATTTTATTCTTTGAAATTTAACAAAAGTTATTCGGGCATGTATAACCCCATATGTATTTATATATTTACTTGGAAGATATCTACAAGGCCCTGTATACAACAATGGTCTATCATACTACATAGATGAAATTTTCCATAATGATATTTGAGATCTATTGTATCAGATAACAATTTTCATATATATATATATATATTTGTTTATTTATTTATGGGACTTTTAATTCACCTGATTTTGTACTCAATTATGATCGCATGAGTCTTTCTTCACTCCACTGGTTATAGAGACAATATATAGGAAGAAGTAGGAGATATAACATTTACTTAGTACTGTATTCGGTGCAATCTAATCATTTTATTTCATTTGTTTTTACTTTCCTAAAGTAATTAGTTTCATGTTGAGAGATCTCCACAAGGAGCATATTTATCCTTATTAACTACACAATTATCTATGTAGACACTAATTTACTAACATATATCTAAACAACATGTAAATCAACCAATCTATTATGGCCATGATGTACACCTATATAGATCATTACTTACACACACACACACACACACACACACACACACACACACACACACACACAAGAATGAAAAGTAAATAGTTACGATACATATCTAAAACAATTATGCTAGGAAAACAAATGGAACAACCATGTTCCACCCAAGTGTAGATGAAAAATAACCATGATTTCTTGTCTTGATCACCCCTAGCCCGACCATGACTCCATAAGGGAAAAATTTGCATCACTCGTTAGCCACTATCTCTCTTAACAATTCAAAAATTGATTTCCTAACACCAGATGTTCTCATAACAAGATAACAATTCTTTCCCCAACATACTAAGCAATGTCCTACCTCCCACATATGTTGTATATATCATTTTTCCATTTCCCAGGACTTTTCATTCCATTCCCTCATTGGGAAATTCACATCTTTACAAATATCGGATTTTTTAGGGGTTGCTAGTGACATAACTCAACTTATGACACTTATAAAAATCAACTTTGAGTTAACTCAAACCTGATCCCCACTCATGGAGTCATAGTCATCTATTTTTAACCTGGTGGTTCCATCTGTTCTCTACCATTAAATTTATTAAATTGTTTGTCTCATACATGTTTTCATCAAAAGAGGACAATTGGCAAGTCAAAATTTTGTCCAGTAGCCATAAAAATAATAATTACATACTTCCACCATCTAAAATTAGAATTTCCATAAATGGAAATTTATTTTTTGAACAACCTTGGAATAATTTATTTTTAGAACAACTTTGAAATAATTTATTTTTGAATAATTCGAGGATATCACATCCTCTCCCCCTTAAGTATAACAATGTCCTCAATGTTCAAATTTCTTGGAACAGAATTGGATAAGATTTCAACATTTCTTCTTCCAATTCCCAAGTAGCCTCCTCAGGACTACAGTGCTTCCATTGCACTTTTACCTGGGCGATGGATCCATTCGAAAGTATTGTTTCTTTCCTATCGAGAATCCATAGTGGTTTCTCTTGGAAATATCCTTCTAGTTCAACCTACACCATGTTCCAATTAATGATGTGAGTAGGATTATGAATATATCTTTTTAATAATGAAACATGAAAAACATTATGAAATTTTAAATTTGCAGGGAGTGCAAGTTGATATGTCACTAGTCCGATTTGATTTAAGGTCTGAAAAGGACCACAAAATGTTGGCGCCAACTTGGAACAAATTCCTAGTTTTAGGGAGCTTCTACTTGCTTTGACTTTGAGATATACATGCTCTCCAATTTTGAATTCTCGATGTCTCATTTTTATATATGCATACATTTTATGTCGATCTTGTGCCTCTTTCAAGTTATGTTGTACCATATTTTCCATTTCTTGGGTAATGTTTGGTCCAACCATAATCATGTCAACCGGATTATCCCAATTGATCGAGGTTGTACATTTACTTCCGTATAAAAATTCGAAGGGACTCATCTTAGTTGATGATTTATACCCATTTTTGTATGTGAATTCCATTAAATGTAGATATTCTTCCCACTTAGATGGTTTTGTTCTCACATACATTCATAACATATCTTTGATAATTTGATTCGTATGTTCCGTTTTCCCATTTGTTTGTGGATGGTAACTTTTGATGAAATTCAAATTAGTACCCAAACCTGCAAACAATTCTTACCAAAAATTGGATTTAAATTTAACATCTCTATCTGAAATCACCATCTTAGGAATCCCATGCAACCTAAATATTTCTTTCATAAATATTTCAGTGATATTAATCGCTTTGTAAGTAGATTTCACAGGTATAGAATATGCAGACTTAGCTTACCAATAACTACCATAATCGACTCATTTTGTCTTTGAGTTTTAGGCAAACCTGTAATGAAATCCATTGAAATAATTTCCCATTTCCTTTCTGGTATAGGAAGAGGTTGTAAAAGACCCGTCAGATGTTGATTCTCAACTTTTACCTATTGAAAATCTAAACATTTAGACAAGTATTCAACTGTTTCATATTTCATATTACGCCAATAATTATTTTTTCTTGAAGTTGTTATGATTTTCTGGTAGGATGACCAAAATATGGCTTTTTGTGCATCTCATCAAGGATCATCATCCTCAAGTCAGTGGAAATGGGTACATATAACCTATATTTGAACCTTAAAATCCCACTTTTATCTATATTGAGATCTGTAGTGTGCATATTTCCCTCGTTTATTTGCAATTGTTCTACTATTTTGGTGTATTTTTCATCATTTATTCTTTCATATTTAATCCTATCATCAATATAATTTTATTCGTTTTTGATAATTATTTCATATAGTTCATTAGTTCTTCGACTTAGGGCATCTGCAACTTTATATTCTTTTCCCTTGATGTGTTATACTTCAAAATGGAACTAACTTGAAAAGGAAAACCACCTCGCATGTCTTGCATTGATATCATGTGGATTAAACAAGTGTTTTACACCACTATTATCTGTTAGTAATAGAAATTCTCTTCCCATTAAATAATGCTGCCACATCTTCAATGCATGAATTACAACTGCCAATTACAGATCATGAGTTACGTAGTTTCTTTCATGTTCCTTTAATTTACGTGATTCATAAAAAATGACATGTCCATCATGTGTTAGTACTTGTCCTCATCCTTATTTACTTGTATCCACACAAACTGTAAAGTATTTATCTAGATCTTCCACCTTAAGGATTGGTGATGAAGTTAACATTCCTTTTAATTTATCAAGTTTGTCTTGGCAGTTTTTAGACCAATTAATTTGCATTACCTTTTTATGCAGTGATGTAATAGGATAGGTGATTTTGGAAAATCCTTCGATAAACCTCCGGTAATCCCCATGAATGATCTTATGTCTGCTACATCCTTAGGAAGAATCCATTCCATAATGGCTCTGATATTTTCACGGTCTACTGCAATACCTTATTATGATATTACATTCCCTAAATATTGTATTTTTATTTGGTAAAAATCGCATTTATCAAACTTAACATACAATTTATGTTCTATTAGAGTCTGTAATACTATTTCCAAATGTTGTTCATGTTTGTATTTGGTTTTTAAATAGATTATTATATCATCGATAAAGATGAGCATGAATTTATCCAAATATTGGGTTAATATAGTATTCATCAAGCACATAAAAGTTGTCGGTTAATTAGTAAGTCCAAACAGAATCACTACAAATTCATAATCTGCATAACGTGTTCTAAATGTTGTTTTGTTTACGTCTTCATCCTCTATTCTGACTTGGTGATAACTAGATCTCAAGGCTAGCTTAGAGAATATTTTTCCTCCTGCAATGTGGTCAAAGAGATCATTGATTCTACGTAAAGGGTATTTGTTTTTAATAGTCATTTTATTCAATTCACGATAATCAATACATGATATTAGTGTTCTATATTTCTTTTTAACAAAAAAAACTGGTGCTCCCCATGGTGAAACACTTGGTCTGATGTATTCTTTATCTAACAGTGCCTATAACTTAATTTTCAGTTATGTAAGTTTGATAACACTCATTCTATAAGGTTCCTTTGATATCGGGCATATCCAGGTAGTAGATCGATAGATAAATATATTTATCTCCTTGGAGGTAGTTCCAATATATCTTCTACGAATACATATTTAAACCCCTGAAGGACTGGAAAGTATTCCAAACTTCGTTTTTTTTATTTTTCCAAAAGATTAGTTACTTGAATAACATATACTTTGCAACCCTTATTAATACATTTCTTGAATTTCATTGTTTATATTTGTCTAACAGAATGGGTTTTCTAATTCCCTTTACTGTTTTGGCTGTATTATTTTCATCCTTGTACACAAAGGACATTTTATAACATTTTAGTATCACTTTATGCCTTTCTAACCAACAATTTCTGATACTTATTCCATACCAACCTAAATGTAACACGTTCAGATTTAACTTTGTATTCTGACCACTTTTACTGAGTTCACAATCAGAAACAAATTATGTTACCTTTGTTTTTGTCCCCATTGCTAGTTGTGCTAACCAAGATTTAGCATGTTTTTATGAACTTAACTTGTTCGATCCTACTAAGGTTGGAGTAATATAATTTAAACTACCTCCTGGGTCAATTATTATAGACATTATTATTATAAATTTTACCTTCAACTTCCACAATAGTGGAATGATGATCTGCTTGTCTGTCATCCAAAGTTGCAATGATCTTATGAATGCATCTGCCAATATCTCAAACTGTTGAAGCCTCTTGAATATTGTCGACTGAATTTTTTATTGATGGGTTTAAGCATGAAAAATTTCTCCACAGGTGGGGTTCTCCACACTCCAAACATTACAATAGTTCTCTGGGAATGTCCACTATCTTCTTGGATTCTAGATTAACTAGTTTATTTCCCCCTTGAGTATTTTGTGTGTTAGAGAGAAATTCCTTCCTTTGGGATCCTTTATTCATGTTACGAAAAGGGTCTGGTTGGAAACATTTCTTGCGTTGGTTCAATCTATCATGCTTCTTATCTTTCCATGCCTTAGGAGTTTCATATCTTTTCTTATATTGTTAATAACACGTTCTGGTCTTCCTAAATACCTCATTCAAATATTTAGGATTATCAAATCCAATTATGTCTTTACAATATTTTGGTAGACAACTCAAGAATATTTGAATCTTTACCTTACATTCTTTAATATAAGGAACAAACCTCAGCATATATATAATTTTATTAATTACATCATCCATAGACATTTGTCCTAGTCGCAATTCATAAAATTCTTTAATATTACTTTCGTAATAACTTTCTGATAGGTATTGTTTCTTGAATTTGTTTTTGAATTCTGACCATTCCATCCCTTTTTCCTTTAACCCTTTAGCTAGCTTCAAGTATTTCCACCAATCACTATCATTTCTCTTTAACTTATAAATGGCCATTCTAACCTTCATATTACTAGAATAACTATAAATCTGGAAGTATTTCTTTATGTCTAGCAGACATGATTCAATTTATTCACCAATATTTGAATCTCCATCAAAGGTGGAAAACTTTATCTTGCTTAATTAACCTCCCTGGTGATCCAATTGTTTCCTCTTCTTTCCTGTAGATGCCTTATTTTCTATCATTTGTGTGTCCTCAGAAGAGTTGTCTTATCTTTCAGTTTCATGAATAGAATTCTTTGATGACTTTTTACTGACCTCCTCTTCCATATCATTATTTCTTGGACTCTTCTTTGTTGCTATACTACATAAAAATATTTCAGTAATTTCATTTTGATCTTCTTGAGCTTTCTTTAACTTTTCATTATCATCTTTAAACACCTACAATTCCATAATAAGATTCCTCATTGTGTCCAATACTTTGGCCATTGAACTTCCCTCAATGTGATGTTCTGGGTCTCTAGGGATATCTTGATTATGGTTCCTCTCATGTCTGTCTCCTTCTCCATTCTGCGCTGACATTTTTACAAAAGTCGATTTTTTTGTTTGTAACAGTGAATATTATTTGTTAGATTTTTCCTTTAGAAAAATAAATTTATGGTGTTTCCCTTAGGCCTAAGTGTTGTAACCAACACATCTGATACCATATGTAATGTACCCCAAAATTTTCTACTAAATATTTTTTTGAAGGGGGAGAAACTATAGTCTTATCATCAATGACAGTATATATTCGACCAATGTTTTCAACCAATCATTACCCAACTCATTACTTTGATTTGAAATTAATAACTTTGTCAATAAAACTATTCGTCAGAGAGGAATACTACTCTAACCATAATAATATCTTATCATTTCATTCTTATACTATTCTTGTAATGCATAAAGGTTTTTCCTCCATATTAGTTTAATCCTAATTTAACTAGAAGGAATAAATCCATAATCACAACTTATATCGTTTTATGTTATTCTATAGTGAAAAAAGGTTAATCCCATATTGAACTTGTTTTATAATATATACAAGAGACATATTAAGCCTAACCAAGGAGACCTACTGATTTTCCCAAGGGTCACGACTATGGAACCACATATTGAAAATAAATGTCTTAGAGATTATGCTAACCCCAACACATGTAAAACCATAACTTAATGACATCCCTAAGTGCCACCACCCCACGATGCAAGGGATATGGGTATGTTTATGAACTTGGTAGTTGACAATTCAAAATTGTGCTCGAATTTTTTATTCTCTTCTTTAAAATCATTAAAGGTGTAACAAGCTCTTAGTAAATGATTTACCTACCATGTACCTGTCAGTTCTAACACTCCATGGATATAACCAATATAGGATCTACACTTCATTAATTTCACATGGAAGTGGAGGGTGTGTACTCTGCCACTCCTCCATTATGAACGATGGGCTCGAGGCACCATTATGCCAATTTCATTCGACCTCCTTACCATGTTCTTCGTTAATCTTTCCTCCACAATGTTTCTCTTTGTGACCTAGTTAATCTGTAGAGTTCCACCCTAGGCATATTTATATGAATCAACATTCTTGTAAGAGAGTAGGCATGCTTTGAATAGCCAAGTAAGTCTTTTGTGCATTGAAAATTGTTTCAAATGAAATTTGGATAGAATGTTTTTGTTTTCTTCTGTGAGAATTATTTGATCTAAATCATTTTATTTCTGAGAACGAGTTATAGTTTGAAAGTAATGGGTGATATCAGTAGCTTTCAGGGACCTTTATCTCTCTTCTGCACTACATGAATAACCCATAAATCCTCTAATTCCTCCCTAACTCATGAAGGTATTAAAACCACTCACAATAGGTAGTTATACTATTGTGTTTAGTTGTATTTTCTCGGATTATGCACTTGTTAATGGACTATTTAAGCTACAAAGAGGAGGTTTTGTTTAAGGGAAGGAGGCTCTATGTATGTATTAGTTTACTCTTGAGTATTTTCATACATCCTCCTCTTAACTATGATGAAGGGTCAATACCCAAATTTTCATGATAACAAATTTTCTCAATTCTCCCATCGAATATCATTCCTAGGTTCTCTTGTTGTTTCATGAACTTGGCGGTAACCCTCGACACTTGTTGGATTTACAACTACACAATAAACTTGTCATTTTTGTCATATAGTTGGATTAGGTTGATGGACAGTTGGTATGGATTGTTTGTTGTCATTGATTCCAACCATTGGAGAGTGATATTGTAGATTTATTTCAACCCTTAGTGATTGATGTAAACCCTTGTAGAAAGTTCGGTAGTGAATTTTGGTAGCACAAAGGTTTGGGTAATGGACCCAAGTTTGTTTGATGGATAATGGTTTGAGTTTTGATATATTTGAGAGAAATAATATTCTATATGTATATTCCATGTCATTCCATTTCCATTGGTATGTGGAATGTCACATAACACCTCATGGTTAGAGAGTTATGGCCATGTGAAGATGGAGAACCCTCATGAGTCATCTAGAAGCCCCAAAAGGTCAAATCAGTCAAAGTGGTTTAAGAGATTTTAGTAGGTAAATAATAAAGTGAAGTGATGAGCATACTATAAGTCAAAGTGAATAATTTTTTATTTATTTAAATAATAAAGTTAATGGAGAAATTAGAAGTGGGTTAACCGTAAAATAAGGAAAGTGGGTTAAGATGGTTAAAAGGTAACACCTTGAGGAAGCTACATGAAAGTATAAATAAGAGGCAAGGCTCTCTAATTTTAATCACACTTGAGAATATTGAATATCCATAGGTGACTGAGGTAACCAAAGGATATCTAAGTTGAATTTCATAGCGAAGGTGAAGTAAAGAAGACCGAAATTCAAGGGAGGATAAATTATTTTGATGATGCTTTCTAAGGTATGTTATTTACAGGTAATCTCACCATTTTCGCAATAGCGTTTTTAATAGAATGATTCATACCATGAAATTGGTAGGTCATTGAGGAAACATATCCAAGTATCCGTGGTCCAAATTTCATCTTGTGGTTCGTTGTATTTTTGGTGTTACACTCCGTGGAAAATAGGGTTTGTGGCTAGTCCCGAAACTAGTCTAAAACAGGTGTTTCAGGTAAAAACGTCATGACTCATAACTTATTCATAACAAATCAAAATTTAGTAAGACCAAATGTGTTGGTTATAGTACCATCTTTAGTATGATGTGTACAATTTTCAGATCCATAAAACAAATATTTTGTGTGGGAAACTCTCTACAAGTTCTCTTTCTAGAATAAGCCAAAATTCAACAAGGTATGCCATTTTTTCTATAAATCATTTCTTGAGAGGTTCTAAGTAGTGAAAGTTGGATGAATTGCATAAAACACACTAAAGAACATTGTGTACTATTTTAAAATATTTATTCATTACAGGTACATAGTTATGATTATTTCAAGTTAGGGTTGTTGACTAATCCAAACCTGGTCATGTGAGACTAAAGTAAAGTTTGATGAAAATGTTAGTCTGTTGTTGTTAAAGTTAAGGAAGGTTTTCAGGTATGTGATCATATACACCAGGTCTATTATAGAGTTACAAATCATATTTGGATGATGAAATTGAATAGAGATTTTGGTTGAGGTAGATGTCGGGTACATGGTTGATACAAGTAGTTGATGAGATGGCACATGCATGAGGTGTATAGTTGATGATGTTGGTACATATTGATAATTCATAGTTGATTCATAGTTGATACATGATTGGTACATACTTGGTACAATGTTGGAGGCAGTTGTTAGTAGTATTGTTGACACATGGTTTATGGATGATGTAGCATACTTGTAATGGTATATTATTAAAATCACATATTGATCTTGGTGATGATTATGAGTTCTTTTGTTATGATTGGTTGATGCACAGTTGATGAATGGTTCAGGGTATTGGTACATGTTGTTTGGTGCAGGTCAATCGGTCCAGGTTTACAAAAGTATATCTCACAGTGATAGTGTGGCAGTGGTTCCATCATTCTACTTCTACGTCAGGGTGGTTGGACGGGGAAAGGAAAGGTGGATGTAGCCACCTTCCGGTTGTAGTTAGAGAACATAGGGGGTCGTATCCTCCTTCTGGTTGTATCCATAGAATTGGGAAGTTGGATCTTCCCTCAGGTTATAGCCTGAGAAATTAGGGGGTTGGAGCCTCCTTCCAATTGCAACTAGAAAAAAATGGAAGGCGGTGCTTCCAATGAATTTAATTCTTAAAGAGATATAAGAAAAAACATTATCTAGTTTTCTCTCAGTTTGAGTTTCCATGTAAAAACATTGGTGTACTGTGTATGTGTATGATTTCTCATTTGTTCATTGTTTACTTACTCTAGAACTATTGGATGATAATGCTACATTGATATAACACTTCGATATTGTGGTTAACAAGTATTGAATTGCTTTATTATTGATTCATGCCCCCTCTTAGTAATCAAACAATTGGTATCAGATCAAGTGCCTTCAAGAATCAGTTTAACCATTGAAAGGTAGATCATGGAGAGAAACAACATGTATAAACATGGAATAGCACAGTTTGATGGACATGAGTATGCATTCTGGAGTAGAAGGATGGAGACATATATACAGGCATAGGGATTTGAAATTTGGAAATCTGTAGTAGATGGATACAAAGAACCAACAATTCCTCGAACAAGAGAAAGAGAAAAAAAACTCGGTCAAAATAATTCCAAAGCCACAAATGCACTTCTGAATGGTCTTGGTGAATCAGTATACACCAAAGTTATGCATTGTAAATCCGCTAAAGAGATTTGGGAAAAACTTCAAAATATTTATGAAGGAGATTCAAAAGTCAAAGCAACAAAGATTCAAACTTACATAGGTTAGTTCAAACAACTAAATATGAAGGAAGATGAGAATATTGCAGCTTACTTCTTATGATTCGATGAAAAAGTAAATAAAATCATAGGATTGGGAGAAGAAATCAAAGAATCTGTAATTTTTCAAAAGGTACTAAGATCTCTTCCTACGATATTTGATCCTAAGATATCAACACTAGAAGAAAGAGAAGATCTAGAATCAATAAGCATGGATGAACTACATGGAATCTTCACAACATATGAAATGAGAGCTGAGCAGGAAAATATAGAAATAAAAGAAGCAAATTTCAAAGCATCCAAAAGGTCAAAGCAAAAGGGAAAGAAAAATAACATAGAAACAATAGTGACATCTCGGAAGATGATGAATAAATGGTCAATTTTTTCAAGAGATTGAATAAGGGAACCAACGACAGATTCAAGGGTAAGCTTTCATTGATTTTTTTAAATTGTGATAGTATTGATCGTTTTGCTAACAAATGTCCCCATAAGAAAAATAAGGGGAATGATGAAGACTACTCAAATATAAAACAAACATATAAATACAAAGGAACCACAAAGAAAGTTTTCAAGAAAATCTTATGCACCAAAGAATACATCTCCTCATCAGATGAAGATGAAGTCAATGACAGTGAGACAGAAAGAGTTCTACTCATGGAAATAGAAGACTCTGATAAAGAAGACACCAAGGAATAATATGAAGAGTTAGAATTTGACTACCGAGAAGAATTTTTGATTGTCATAGAAGTTATAAGAAGAGAAAATAGGAAAAATAAGAAGCTACAAGAAAAAATAGACAAGAAGGAAGACACTCAAGAACTAGAGAAAATCATCATGGAATTACAGGTTAAAATAGAAGAATATAAAAGAATTGAAGAAGATCTCAAAGAATAATTAGAATAAAGAGACAGGATCATTGGAAATTTGGAAGCAGAGATTGTCACATTGAGAAAGGATATTCAAAAGAAAAATATGCAGAAAAACTCAAAAGTTTTGGATGACATTATCAACAGTGAAAGGCCTAATCATGACAAGTCTAGACTTGGATATAATCAGACAGAAAATGGATCAAGCTCCAAAGAAAAAAAATAAGAAACATATTGAAAATGTTATGCAGAAATAATCAAAGGGGATATGAAGACCTATAAAGAATATTATAGGGAACCTCCTCCACCGAGAAGATTCGTATTTCATAATCGACAAATGACAAAAAAAAATAGGCCTCAGGAAGAAGAAGGATTCATAAGAGTAACTCCTTTCAAAATATCTTCAACTCCCAGTTGTCAAACTATCTGTTTTGGTTTATGTTATGCATGAAATAATTTTGGACATAAAGTTGTAAGTTGCAGAGCTACTATCAAGAACATAAACAACTTTGAAAGGCATACACAAAATGGTTATCCAAGAAGGTCTAGCGAAACATAGAAAATAAGCTACAACATGTTTGAATCATTGATAAATGAAGTGGAAATCTAAAAGTGAAATAACTTAGGACTCATGGACAAATATTGTATAATGACAGTCTCTCCTAGAGAACCACAACATAACAACAACAGTCACAGATAGAAGCCTAAGAAGAGAACATGGATAAGAAAAAATAATCAATATAGCAATGAATAATGCACACTCACTCTACAAGCTAAGAAGAAGAAGCATGGTTGGTGTGTTTATAGTGGTTGTTCAAAACACGAAGAACATGTGAAAAAATACCAAGTCCTAGAGATCGCAAGACTAGAAATAAAACGAGATGAAGAAAATTATACAGAGAAAAGGAAAGGTGAGGGATACATAAAGGTTTGGAAAATAACTGAAAGAAAAGAAGGGCAGGTAAATAAGGAATAGGTTCAAGAGATTCTACTTTCATGAACTGTAGTAAGAGATGAATCTGCAGATAGAAGGAAAGAAGTCATAGATCAGAGAGATGATGAATCTACCAATGAAGATGATGATGAATACACATTAGAGCAAGAATTGTTCTGAGCCATCCGGGTTAGAGACTCCCATATTATATTAATAATAGATAGGTGGAGTCTATGCGGTAGCTGATACAGACCAGAGAACCATCCTACGAGCATCTTGCAGAGTTTGATTAGAACTACGAGCATCTTGCAGAGTTTGATTAAACATATTAATGCTCAGAAACAACAATGACAAAACTCCCTATGTGCTATGGAAAGGAAATGTAGACAACAACCTCTACATCAAGGTAAATCAAGGTAGTATTTTATTAATTGAAATTTATGTTGATGAATTGTTTTTGGAAGTACTAATGACATGTTAAGCCATAAATTTGCAAAGGACATGCAGACTGAATTTTAAATGTCATTACTCGAAGAACTATCCTTATTTTCGGGTCTTCATATTTGTCAAATCAACCAAGGAATTCTTATTTTTCAAACTAAGTATATCAGAGAAATGCTAAAGAGGTTCAGAATGGAAGATTGGAAAATAGTTACCACTCCTATGCAAACCAGTTGCAAGTTGAGAAAATTTGACTATTCAAAGTCTACAGACTAGTGGCAATACATGTCAATGATTGGTATCTTACTATATGTGACAACATCCAAACCAGATATAATTTAGGCGGTTGGACAGGTGGCATGATTTAGAGAAGAACCAAAGGAATCACATGTATTAGCAGTGAAAAGGATTTTCAGATATCTTAAAGGAGAAAAAGAGTTTGTATTATGGTATCCAAAAGGAAATGATCTATCACTTATTTCCTACGCAGATGCAGAATAGGTAGGTTGCATTGATGACCGACGAAGCACCAGTGGAGAAGAAATCATGGGTGACTGTTTAGTATCATGGTTAAGAAAGAAACAATCATTAGTATCCTTATCTACAGTCAAGGCAGAGTTTATTGTACCAACAACATGTTGTACACAATATATATGGATGAAACAAACTTTGACAGATATACAGGTTAAGTATGATGATCCCATTTCAATATATTTTGATAATAAAAGTGCCCTCAGTATCTCAAAGAACAAGGTGATGCATTCCAAGATGAAGAACATTCCAATAAAGTATCACTTTCTATGGTAACATGTTGTATAAAAGAACATCAAAGTTGAATATGTAGGAACAAAATAACAAGTGGAAGACATATTTACAAAATCGCTTCCACGAGAATCCTTTGAGTATCTTTTTCAGAGACTAGGATTAATTTCTACTCCAAAATGAATTATTTTGAATGCTTATATTATATTTATTATATGTACATGATGAAGCATCATAAATAGGACAATTCAAGTTGGGAGATCAGTTTCAGGAAGAGTTTGGTTAGGGGGAGCAGCCCCATATAGAAAGATACATTTTCCATTGATGACAAAGGGGGAGATATTTATCAGATGAAAAGGTAAATGCTTGCAGAGAGAGAATAGAGGCATGTTTCCAAGGGGAGCGATTGTCACAAGAGAATAATGAGCGATATGACTTCACAATGATACCTTTTGTCAAAGGGGGAGATATTATTCATATGAAGGGAGAGAGAGTAATCCTAGTCTTATAAACACAAATATAAATCAAATGCATGTAGACAAGGGCAGAAATCCCAAGGAGAGTTAAGTTAGGGGGGGAAGTCCCAAAGAGAGATACCCCTTCGCATTGATGTCAAAGAGGGAGAGATAGAAACATTGATGAGGAGTATAAGCATGAATTTTATCATGACTAAGTGTTTCCATCAATGTTGGTGTTGCCATCAATGCTAAACGAGGAGATTGCCAGACAGTTGTCTTAGGTTGATGGAAATTTGGTATAGATTGTTTTTTTTCATTGATGTCAAGCATTGGAGAGTGATATTTTAGATTGATTTCAACCCTTGGTGAGTGATTTAAAGCCTTGGAGAAATTTTGGAAGCGAATTCTGGTAGCACAAAGGTCTAGGTAATGGACCCAAGTTTCTTTGATGGATAATCGTATGAGTTTTGATATATTTTAAGGAAAGACTATTCTATATGGATATTACATGTCATTCCATTTCCATTGCTATGTGGAATGTCACATAAATCCTCACGTTTAGAGAGTTATGGCCATGTGAAGTTGGAGAACCATCATGAGTCATCTAGAAGCCCCAAAAGGTCAAAGTAGTCAAAGTGGTTTAAGATATTTTAGAAGGTAAATAATAAAGTGAAGTGATCAGTGTAATATAAGTCAAAGTGAATATTTTTTTTTATTTAAATAATAAAGTTAATGGAGAAATTAGAAGTGGGTTAACCCTAAAATAAGGAAAGTGGGTTAAGATGGTTAAAAGATAACCCCTTGAGGAAGCTACATGAAAGTATAAATAAGAGGCAAGGCTCTCTGATTTTAATCACAATTGAGCATATTGAATATCTATAGGTGACTATAGTAACTAGAGGATATCTAATCCAAATTTTAGAGGGTAGGTGAAGTAACGAAGGCAAAAATTCAAGGGAGGATAAATTATTTTGATGATGATTTCTTAGGTATGTTATTTACAGGTCATCTCACCATTTTCGCAATAATTTTTTTTATAGAATGACTCAGACCCTGAAATTGGTAGACCGTTCAGGAAATATATCCAAGTATTTATGGTACAAATTTCAGCTTGTGGGTCGTTGTATTTTAGGAGTTACACTCCTTGGAAAATAGGGTTTGTTGCTAGTCTTGAAACTAGTCTAAAACAAGTGTTTCGGGTAAAAACATCATATCTTCTTCATAAAAGATCCAAATTCAGTAAGACCAAATGTTTTGGTTGGCATATAGTCTATAGTATTTTTTGTACAATTTTAATATCTATGCAACAAATAGTTTTTGTGGGGCACTCTCTACAAGTTCACTCTCTAGAATAAGCCAAAATTCAACAAGTTATGCCATTTTTTCTATAGCTCCTTTTCTGAGCGGTTCCAAGTAGTGACAGCTTGGGGAATTGCATAAAAAACATTGAAGAACATTGTTTACTATTTTCAAATCTTTATTCATTATCGGTACATAGTTATGATTATTTCAAGTTAGGGTTGTTGACTAATCCAAAACTAGTCATGTGAGACTAAAGTAAAGTTTGATGAAAATGCTAGTCTCTTGTTGTTAAAGTTAAGGAAGGTTTGCAGGTATGTGATCATATACACCAGGTCTATTACAGAGTTACAAATCATATTTGGATGATGAAATTGATGAGGTATTTTGGTTGAGGTAGATGTTGGGTACAGGGTTGAGACAAGTAGTTGATGAGTTGGCACATACACGAGGTGTATAGTTGATGATGTTGGTACATATTGACGAGTCATAGTTGATGAGTAGTTGATACATGATTGGTACATAATTGGTACATGGTTGGAAACACTTATTAGTAGTATTGTTGAAACATGGTTTATGATTGATGTAGCACACTTGTAATGGTATATTATTAGAAGCACATGTTGATCTTGGTGATGATTATGAGTTATTGTGTTATGATTGGTTCATGTACATATTTGAGAGTTGTCTTGGTGATTGATATTGATGATTAGATCTGATTTGGTTGATAATATTGATGAGACAAGTTGTTTTTATAGGTTTTTTGGATAGGTTGTTGTGACAGGTTATTTGTACAGGTTTGGTGCATGGTTGATGCACTTGTTCATGGTATAGGTTGAGGTACAGGTTGGTGCATGGTTGATGGATTTGTTTATTGTACAAGTTGATTACAAGTTGAGGTAGAGGTTGATGCATGGTTTAGGATATTGCTACAGGTTGTTTGGTGTAGGTTGATTTGTACAGGTTTACAACAGTATATCTCATAGTGATAGTGTGGCAGTGGTTCCAACATTATACTTCTATGTAAAGGCAGTTGGATGGGGCAAGAAGAGGTGGTGTAGACACCTTATGGTTGTAGCTAGACAATTGGGGAGTTAGATCTTCCCTCAGGTTATAGCCTGATAAATTAGGGGGTTGGAGCCTCCTTCTAGTTATAGCCTGAGTTATGTACCCCAAATTTCCCAAATAAAAAAAATTGTTAGGGGAAATTAAATCTCCTTGACTCTCCAACATTGATTGTGACACGGAGATAATCCAATTAAATATATCTTTATTCTTTTATCGTATGCATAACAAAGTTACCATCGTTATTGGATTGGAATCACACACTTATTTGTTATTGAAGAAAGTTGTGATCGAGACCATCATGGCCCTTAGAATAACCACCATGTCTATGTCAAGACATGTTATACATATTACATTGTGTAATATATTATCATTAATCATATATTGTCTACTTGTACATAAATCTCCTAGATTTGATAAACAATATAGACTATAACTATAGACTATCACATAGACTATCTGCAACCATAAAACTAAGCATAACGATATATATTGTTTATCATATAGGATATCATATGGATACCATAACAATATTACTATCCATAACAACATATATATCATTTACCATATAGACTATCATATGGATACTCTAATACTAACATGATCCATGACAATATATATATCTCGTTTAACGTATAGACTATTATATGGATACCATAACCCTAACCCTATACATAATAATACATATATCATTTAACATATAGGATGTTGTATGGATACCATAACAATGTATGAATTTAGCATTATGTAGAGAACATATACCATAACAACATTGTTAGCAACCCTACTCGACCGATAACATAACTCAACAATAAAGGGGTTTGAACCAGACGAAACCCACAGGCTTCCTTCCTAACCTCTTTTCCCTTATTTAACCCATTTTTTAGGCACTGGCCCTTTTTCTTCATCCCTCAAATGCACGTGACCACGGGTTGTGACCCGGTGCTATTGAATAGGTTCTTATCTGAAGCCTTCGGAGCTTCAGGGATCCAAAATTTTGTCTTCGAAAGATCTTTCTACTTCGTGCCTTATTTCTCCCAAACACCGAATTGACAAACTTTTCAAAGTGGGGTGGATAAAAGGTCCACGATTTCCTCAAAAACCGACGGTTGGGATTTATTACGTAACTCCATGCTTCTAAATTTATGGGTTGTCCATAATCTCCAACCTTCCAGAGTGCTCAGCCTCTGGACTGTGGTATTTGTTGCCACGTACCTTCTCCCTATCAACGATTGATATTAACTTTGGAATCTGAGAGTTCTCGACTCAATGCAACTACAACACAATTTCTCAGAGTGCCAAGTCTCCGAAACTTGGGATTAGATGCCATGCGTCCATTGTGGCCCATGGTCTCCATTCTTGAACTAATAAATACTAAAAACGTCACATCAAATTTAGTACTTTTCAAATTTCGGGAACATGGGTTGGAGGTTTTGGAGTAACCCGCCAATCGTTCCACAATTTTCCCCATGTTGACACATACCCCTTCTAGGAAAACCATGGTTTGGATTGCGGGACCTTCCTGTATAATTATATGTCGTGCAACTTCGATCTCCGTAATGCCTCCTCACCATCGATCTTGATAGATCGTGATCAAAGTTAAAGAAGATCTAATATATCTAACTTCCTCGCCAAGTTTAACTACCTTTTGCCACCACCCAAAGATTTTTGTGTCAAAGATGGATTATTAGATGAATTCAAGTTGCTCGAGTTTTTATTCGGGGAATCTCACTTCAGGGGAAATTGAGAATTGGGAATGGATAACCCAAATTCCTTAAGGCTGAAATGAATCTAGACCATTGATCTAGAATTGACCATAGTCCTTAGATCCAGGAGGAGGATATATGTCACGATAGGAGATCTATGTGAGAAGACCACGTCAAAAAGGACATGTGGCACAATCAGATGAGGACAAGTGTCAAGATAAAATTGGCATTTCATGTACGTGTAAGTCATG
>ML854045.1:7543-30152 GCA_009831015.1 Picea engelmannii
GCTTTCACATGGATGATTGTAAACCAACCCCTTCTCGCTTCCAATCTGGAGTCAAGCTTTCTTCCATATGTACTTCCTCTGAAGTTGATGCCACCCTATACCGTCAGTTAGTTGGTAGCCTCTTATACTTGACTCATACCCGTCCTGATATTTCCTTTGTTGTTGGTCTTATTGCCTGATATATGCAAACACCCCATGAAAGCCATTGGAAAGA
Organism: Picea engelmannii; assembly: GCA_009831015.1. Taxonomy (NCBI): domain Eukaryota; kingdom Viridiplantae; phylum Streptophyta; class Pinopsida; order Pinales; family Pinaceae; genus Picea; species Picea engelmannii. Next base: position 7,758 of record ML854045.1, read on the forward strand.
AGCTAAAAGGATACTTTGATATGTTTTTGGTACAGTTCAATTCGGGATACATTACAGTTCAGGGGGGACTCCTTTATTGTTTGGTTTCACTGATTCAGATTGGGTCGATGACCCTGATGATCAGAAATCTACTGCAGGTTATGTTTTTAGCCTTGGTTCAGGACCTGTCACTTGGGCCTATAAGAAACAACAGGCTATTGCACTTTCTTCAGCAAAAGCAGAATACCGAGCAACAGTAAATGCAAGTCAGGAAGCCCTATGGCTTCAACAGATCCTTTCAGAGTTTGGATTCCAGCACCAGCATCTGATCAGCCTTTGGTGTGACAATCAGAGTGCCATCAACCTCACCAAAGAGCCAGTTCAACATCAGCATAGAAAAAACATTGAGCTACACAAGAACTTCATCAGAAAGCTAATTAATGATCAAGTTATTGAAGTGCTCTTTTTCCCTATAGAAGATCAAGTTGCAGACATTTTCACAAAGTCTCTTACAGAAGCGAAGTTTTCCAAACTTCGATCTATGTTAGGAGTTCAGGAAGTTATAATTAAGGGGGGATAGGCTCTAATGCCTCCTTCCTTCTCCTATTGTGTCACTATTGCAAATCCTTCAATCCTATCCCAAGTTTTTCTTAAGGGGGGATGTTAGGATATTTAGACACTTAAGAGTTAGTTAAGATCTACTTGGTCTAATATGTCATTAGGTAAAAGTGTGTTTCTTTAGTATGCATTTGTAGTTAGGAAATTCGACAGTCATGATATGTTCTCGACATAGAGTGATCTGACGGTTCATACTCTCCTCGATCTTAACGGCCATTGATCCATGGCTTAACACCCGATTGGTCCATGATCTCTATTTAATGAGCATGGATGGTCATTTGTCGATGATCGATTGTGAGAAACTTTCTTGTAAAAGCTCTCTGAAATCTTTTTCTTTGCATTAATAAACTTCTCCAAGTGGTCGTGTTGGTTGGGGCCGTGAATGTTTCCCCGTAGGAATTTTACCACGTGAAAACATCGATGTGTTGATCTTTGATCTGGTTATGTGAGTGGTTACTGAAGGTGTTCGTCCTCTTTTGGAATACTTGTGTTTTCGAACAAAATCATGGGCACGAATCTCAAACTAAGAAGAAAATTCAAAGGGTGGATGGAGGGCGCACATACATTTCAGGGGTTGAAAGTAAACGGAGGTTAATTTTGGAAAGCGGGCCAAAATTTAACCCATGGTTTTTGGTCGAGGAGACGTGTTCTTATGTGATGCATTTCGGGGGTAAAAGTGGTGTGGGTTAAAACCACTCCTCCCAAGCCTGAAATACTATGGCAAACATTTAATATATGATTTGTTTTCATAAATGTGTGGCATATGATGATAGTTTTCCAGGAATGCATTTCAAAGCAAATCATGGAGTTTCCAATGCCATAAAAAATTTCTTCCTCACGGTGAAAATGTTTTACAGAGGTAAAATTTAAATTTTACAGAGAAAAGAGATTAATGTTTATTGCCATGGAAAAGAATTAAATGGGAATATTTGAATAATTTTTTATCCAAAGGTTTTACAAAAGTAAAAGAAGAGGATTAAAAATATTTTACCAAAGATGGTAACCAAGACATGGTTTTCAAAAACCATGGAAAACAAACCAATAAATGGTTTTCAATGAAATGGTAAATTGGGAAAAACAAATCATGGTTTTCAAAACCACGGGAAGCAAGCAATAAATGGTTTTTCAAAACCACAGGAATGAGTTAAAATATGGAAATTTAATTCTACGGGATAATAAATATTAGGGAATTATTTTTATTTAAATATATTGTTCCCAAATATTTAAGGAGAATATGGATAAATGAAATTAGATTTGAAAGAGGACAAGTGGCATTTCAAAGAGAATGTGGCAAAGGAAGGCGTTGAAGTGTCAGAGGACTTACAATGTGAATTACCAAACATTTTCTTTCTCATTATTGTAATCGGTTTCAAACCGAAACTTTCATTTGTAATTATTGCAATCAATTTTATAAGTTGAAACGTTTCAGTTCAGCTATTTTAATCGGTTTCTAACTGAAAGAACTTGAATTGTATAAGTGTGATAAGTTCCAAATGTATTAATGTTGGCAGAAGTACAAAGGCACAATTTAGCTATTTGAACATTGAATGTAATTATCTGAAGCTGAATAGAATACATATGCAGAAGTCTTTGACGTCTCCATGAAAAGATTCTAAGGGTGGTGATATGAGTTTTTTCTTCTCTCTTTGTATGTATTTCTTGTGTTTCTGATTCCATTAGCAATGTCTTATGTTTAAATTGGATAGTTTAAAGGCCCAAAATTCATCTTATGATGTTCTTGGATTAAGAAATTTGAACTGTGTAAGTTTCTTCATAACTAATTCAGAATTCATTTTATTAATGCTCTGATGTAGTTAATTGTTTTCACCTTTCTTCTTACACTCTGTAAATAACAATTTATAACTCGGATTCATCACATCATTTATCCTTTATCCTCTAGAGAGTTCTACCAACCAGTCAATGTTTCTATTCATTTTCAGAAATTCGACTCCATATCCGTGAGTGTTTCCTACCCTTTCTTGCCAATGGAATTACAAAAACCCCCCAAAACAAACAAAATCTAGCCATTAATTGTCAAAGAAATACCAAGTGACGGGAGAGAGCCATCTCTGAGATGAACAGGCTAGTACCCAGCTCTAAAGTTGGTTTGTAGGTTACCTCGGTCGTATGTTTTATCTACCGAACAAATTTACAGAGTGCTAACACTGCATATGTTATTATTGTCTAGTAAATTGAAAAGAAACTTAATAGTTGCTCTAAAACTAACATAAACCAGTTAGCCAAATGATTGCAATAATAAATGATGCTATACTTAAAATATTAATGGCAAGTACAAATATAATAGCACTAGATGATAACAAGTATCCCTCAAAGTAATTAATGAAGTAATAAAGGGATATCAACTACAATAAGTCCAACAAAGCCTTGATAGAAAGAACAATCTATGAAGTTGATAATGATTTGTCAAGTTCTATAAAGAAGAGTAAACAGAACGCATAACCAATAGCTCAAAGTCTAATGAAGAGTCCAAGTGGTTATGGAAAGATTAGTTCTATGTGCAGGCTAGCTTGAATTCTAGGGAAGAGTTCAAAACTAGGTGGTTGTAGGTTAGAAGTTAGAGTTGCAAATGACAAAGTTCCACACACAGTTTTGGTCATGCAACAAAGAAAGGTTAGCAGGAGACAAAGTCAAGTCCCAAAGGAGTTTATCCTTGCAACAAAAGTAGGTTAGTAGAAGAGGTCATTGGATAGTTTAAAGAGGTTGTTTGAAGTTTTTATCCCTTGGAGTTTAAGACCTAGGGTTTCGACTGGTGCCTTGTGTTGGGTAAAATGGAATCCAAGGATGGAGTTTATCTTTATGAGGAGGAAATGGAAAAGGATCTAAGTTCAAGGTCAAGAGAAAATATTGTGGAAAAGTAACGCTTTAGTCCTCCAACAACTTTCTTTTGAGCAAGAAGCCTCTACAGGTGTAGTTTGTTATTACTATAACAATTTTTATATGGAATACAAGTTTCGGGACTTAGCGAGAGGCTAAGATGGTGTAGAGGGGCCATATCTAGAAGATGGGTGCTAAGTCTAGAGGATGTATGGAATTTATGGGACCTGACGAGCCACAAATCGCAAGCGTTGTAGATCAACGGTCAGGGATTATTTCGGGCCGAGAACTAGCGCAGAGGTTAATTCTTGAAAGAGGTTCGAAAAGAATACCATGTTTTCGTCTCAGGATCACATGGCGCCACCGGATTCATTTCGGGGGGGAAAAGTGGATGAACTCAAAGCCATTCCATCACACCCTAAAATCATGTGTTAAGTGTCATTAAGTGTGTCAAATCCAAGGGACGCATGTGGAAAAGGGAACTGGATGGCCAGTCTAATCATATTGAGACACTTGTTTAGGTACCATTCGTCTGTGCAATGCCAAATAAGCTCCATCAAATAACCGATTTACGACTCATCATTGGAAATCGATGGTCGAACGTGTCAGGTCATTATCCCTATAAGGACTTTCGTTAGTGGCCCATGATTAGTACTCGATGGTGACTTTTACTCAAAACACTGGTGAAATTACTCTATTCTAGGTAATCAACAGTTTATTCCAAAGTGAGATAACTACAAATCAAATCACCCATCCAATTCATGTACAGTTGAGGGAAATAGGCTTGTGTTCCCTGATAAACCAGAGGAAACTGAGCAGAAAAATCCAACGATTTTTTAGCAAACAGGGAAAATCGAATAGTATGACAAAACTATCAATTAAGAAGAAAGAAATGCATGTTGTACAACTCCTAGAAACAAAATTTCACACAAAGTCTGCAGATGAACCTAGATTAGGTGAAGAGATCATATTGAATCATATTATAAAATATTTGATCATTAATGGATATGCAGATAGACACTACATGCAAGTTGGCGAGAGAGAAGGGAAAAAACGACAGAAGGAGGAGGCTAAAGCTAGAACAATTAAAGGAACTGAAGAAGACCAGCCTAGTTGGCTTGATACGTTAAAGTAAGAGATTGAAAAGCTAAAATGAAAAATTCATGACAGGATAAATCAAGTTCATTTCATGGAATCTTGTGATTTTGTAGACATGTGGCATTCAAGGTAAAGATCTAAAATATTTCAATTTTTTGTTTATAGTGTTCCCTAGAAAGTAGTAGTTCGGTTTTGGTACGTTACTCCCTTTGTCACCGATATCTATTTTGGGAATCTTGGAGAAGATGATCCGTTTTGAGTATCATATGTAATTTATCTATATATATTGTTAAAAAGACAAATGAAGGGTTTGAATGACTTGAGAGGGGCTTGCCCTTGTAGCAGGAAATCTTTGTGATTTCTTGTGAATTCTAATATAAGCAAAGAAGGTTTTCTTATATATCCAAGATTCATCATAGTCTTGATGTTCAGTATGTTTTCTTATATTTCATATTCATGAATGTGTTTTTATACTAGTGATAATCTTTAAACAAAAGAAAGAATTCACTTTGTTGGTGCTCTTTCTCATATTGATTATACTTGTTATATGTTTATTGGTTTCTAGTTCAAAATTCACCCATTATCGGTGCTTTGTTTTCAATAACCATCATTTATGTTCTTTATTTACGAACTGTGTCAGGAGATTCGTCATCTGTTAGATGTCTCTTGTCATGGTAATCTTTCCTATTTTTCCACTGCCATCTCATATTGCTTATTTGGCTGAACACAATGCCTATTTTTCCTTTGTTCCCTCAGAAATACATAGCTTGAAATTTTTCATATGACTTTGTAAGTTGACCCCATTGCCCAAGGGCCCTATTCTCTTATTGATCTTACCAACCACCTTTAAAAAACTTGTCCTATCACAGAATATGACCTATGTGTGTCCATTGCCAAATTTTTTTTTGAGTATTTTTCGTCTTCACACGTTTGAGAGAGCCCTCTCTAGTTGGAAGGGTCAGTAACCAACATAAAGTTGGTTGAAACAGTTACCTCTGTCGTTTGTCCATTAGCCAGACAAAATTTACAAAGTGCTAACATTCTGGCACCATTGTCGGGGAGTGAAGACGAAATCTTCTTTCGGAGAAACAACAAAGTTTAGATCTAAGTACTAATAGTGAAAATTATTCATGCACAGAAAGGTTGTACATCATTCACCTGGTGATTCCATTTTCAAGAATCTAGAATTCAAAATTTTTATGGCAACTCCATTGTCCAAAGACTCAGTAACCTGAAGATCTTATTGACGACTCCACTCAAGCTCCAAATGTGATTCAGAGACTCCACTGGAAGATGAGATCCCTTGACAAAGGTATGAAAGGACATCATGGGAGAAAACAAGTACCTAAAGTTGAGTTTTTTCCAAGACATAATATTTTTTGTTATTAATTACCCTTTGTCTTTTCCTGAACATGCTAAACAATTTTTTGTTTACTTGCTACATTCAAATGATTATCATGAAAATCTTGCAATTGTATATCCTCCTCTTAAATTTGTACATATATCTCCTCATTGTATCACTGATTTTGATCAAAATTTTTCATCTGAGCCATGTGATGACCATAACCAAGTTGATGAGTCTCATGAAACCAAGGCTGATATTTCACCTCTTGTAGTTGATCCAACACCCTCCAAGATTCAGCATAGATACAAACCCTTAAAATTACCTCACATCTTTCATAATTTTCCTCCAAATCACTATAAGTATCTACCTGTGTTTGATGGAAAACCTGATGCCATAACAGCTGAGAAACACATCCAATATTTTGAACATTTTATAGATTTGTTTGATATTTATCATGATGATGTTTGTATGAGGGCCTTCTCTCAATCCTTGAAAGGGGATACCAAACACTGGTTTAAATACTTGCATCCAGAGACAATTAGCTCATGGGAGGAATTGGAGAATGTATTTTTGAAGTTTTGGGGCAAGAAGACATATTTGGATTTATAGCTTACAGAATTATATGCCTTAAAGAGGTAGAGAAATGAAACTATTTATACATTCAGTAGAAAGTTTTCCAGTATTTATTACAATTTTCCCAAAGAAATTCAACCCATTGAAGTTGCTGCCATGCTCCATTATGCCACTACTCTTCATCCAGATTTTTTTTCTTCCTGATGGAAAGAAGACCTAAGTCCTTACAGCAAATATGTAATGATGCTCAGGAGATTCAACACAATATCCAATCATGTGAATAGATTCAAAATGAGGGGTTGGATGTTCAAAAACATGAAAGTGAATATGAACAGAAAATAGTTGATTGGCATATTGAACAGAGAGTTGATAATATCATAAGTCCTCTTGAATTTTTTAATGCCAATGATTCTGCGAAAGACTATATTCCACTTTTTGAAAGAGGAGGTGATGATTTAGCTTCTAAACCATCCCATGATAAGCAGGGAGCTAATTGTTTTATATATTCATTTATATATATTCAAGAAGATGAATTTGCAAATCATCTTGTTGAGGAACAGGTTGATGTCCCAAGCTTTTTCTTGTTAGATGACATTGCATATGTTGTTGATTTACCTGTATATGATGAATATGATGATGATGATGATGATGACTTCCTAGAAAAACCAATTGCATGTTCTCTATCAGAAAATGTTCATTTTCAGCAGTATAATGAGAACATTCAACTTACATATCACAATTACAAAGAATAAAGCATTGAATCAACTGAAGTAATTTCTCTACCTTTGTGCTTTTCTTCATTTAAACTGTTGAAAAGAAATTTTAAGACCATCATTGAAGCAAAGGGAGGTGTGATGATGTCAAACCATGATGATTCACTGAGAAAGATTGACAAGGAATTACAGCCATTGGTCGAAAATGAAGTTGAAGATGAGTGTGTTCAGCAATCCAAAGAAAGTGGAAAATGTGCATATGACAGCGGTAAAGAAAATAAAGAAAATTTTGAATCGGGTGGAAGAACCTTGCCATTGTTCTTTGCTTATTTCAAATTGCTCAAGAAAAATGTTAATAATGTTTCAAATCAGAAACCCTCCAGGCATGATGTTGAATCTGAAGAAAGTCGTGGACTTACAAATGAAAGCTATCTTCCATTATGTTTCTCTTCCTTTGAATTATTAAAATCCAATCACGAGAAAACAGAGAAAGCCGGTAAAAGCATTATTGTTCAAAGTCATTTTCCTTCTTCTGAAATTTATGAAGATATTCAACAAGATTTTCAGAAAAACAAAGTGTTTCAAAGTTGTCTTTCTTCCCCTGTGAATGATGTAGTTGTTCAAATTATAAGTGGCCTAGAAATGGATGAGGATTCTGGAATTGCATCTATGGAGACTTCAAGCAGTAAACAAACAAATGACATAGAGTTTCAGAAAGCAACAAAATAGTGTATGCCATTTTTCAATTAGAAATGCAGAAAGATCATAAATAAGCAGTTGTTTTATTTAATCCTTTGAAGATTATGGTTCTAAAAATGTTCTCAAGACTAAAGAAGTAGAGCAAGAACAACAAACTCTTGTGAAGGAGGCCTATCCTTCTATTTTGGTTCATAAAAAGAAAATGTTTTCTCATGTGTTTCATGACCATGTGGCATGCTACATGGAGATTTTTAACAATCAGTATTTACAGCTTATGATGGGTCGTAAGCTTAGACATAAACATAAACTGGTCAGATCACATGACAGTAAGAATGCAGCGGAAAGAGTGAAATACGATTGTTGTCTTGTACATACTTTAGAGGATCCATTTGTAGTTTTGTTAGAGGTAGTGAACAGTTCTAATGTTTTTGAATTTTTTAGATTTGGATTCATATGTAAATTCTTGAATTAATTATCAGTAAACAGGCTTTGGAGAAAGCGTGTGCAAAGAAACCAGACAATAGATAAAATGCTTGCATGGTTTCATTGGCATTATGATTTCATTTAATTGGAAAATCATTTAAATACTTAGGGTAGGTAGTTGTGAATAAGCTTGATGATCAAGCATTTTCAAGTTTAGTTCCCTAAATAAAGTGTTCAGTTAGATGTTAGCAGTATATCCAGTGTTTAGTCTCCAAGTGAGAGCAGTGTGCAGACTTCGATTTTCAACAGACATTGGTGACAGGTCAAGATATAGTACACACATGTTGTGGGAGAAGCTCCAATGGATAAGGCACATTGTCTACTGTTCTTTTCTACCTCACCGAGAGGATAGCATCCCCAGTTGGAGCCCATGTTATCACTATAACAATTTTTATATGGAATCCAAGTTTCAGGACTTAGCAAAAGGCTAAACTAGTGTAGAGGGGTCATATCTAGTGGACGAGAGATAAGTCAAGTGGAAGTGCGGAATTTATGGGACCCGGCAGGCCATGGATCACAAGCGTCGCAGATCAACGGCCAAGGATTATTTCAGGCCAAGAGCTAGCACGGAGGTTAATTCTTGAAAGCGGGTTGAAAAGAATACCATGGTTTCGTCTCGGGATCAAGTGGCGCCATAGGATGCATTTCGATGGGGGAAGTGGATGAACTCAAAACCATTCCATCACATCCCGAAATCATGTGTTAAGTGTCATTAAGTGTGTCAAATCCAAGGGTCACATGTGGAAAAGGGAATTGGATGACCAGTCTAATCATCTCAAGACACTTGTTTAGGTACCATTTGTCTGTGCAATGCCAATTAAGCGTCGCCAAATAACTGATTTAAGACTAATCATTGGAAATCAATGGTTGAACGTGTCAGGTCATTATCCCTGTAAGGACTTTCGTCAGTGACCCATGATTAGTACTCGATGGTGACTGTTACTCAAAACATGGGTGAAATTACTCTATTCAGGGTAATCGACGTTTTATTCCAGAGCGGGATAACTATAAATTGAATCACCCATCCAATTCATGTACAGTTGAGGGAAATAGGCTCGTGTTCCCTGATAAACCAAAGGAAACTAAGAAGAAAAATCCAACAGTTTTTCAGCAAACCAAGAAATTCGAATAGTATGACAAAACTACCAATTAAGAAGAAAGAAAGGCATGTTGTGCAACTCCTGGCAACAAAATTTCGCACAAAGTCTGCAAATGAACCTGGATTAGGTGAAGAGATCAGATTGAATCCTATTATGAAGGATTTGATCATTAATGGATATGCAGACAGACACTACATGCAAGCTAGCGAGAGAAAAGGGAAAAATTGATGGAAGAAGGAGGCTAAAGTTGGAACAGTTAAAGGTAATGAAGTTGGCCAACCTAGTTGTCTTGATACATTAAAGGAAGAGATTGAAAAACTAAAATGAAAAATTCATAACATGCTAAATCAAGTTCATTTCAGGGAATCTTGTGATTTTGTAGACATATGGCATTCAGGGTAAAGATCTAAAATATTTCAGTTTTTTGTTTATAACGTTCCCTAGAAAGTAGTAGTTCGATTTTGGTACGTCACTCCCTTTGTCACTGATATCTGTTTTTGGAATCTTGGAGAAGATGATCCGTTTTGAGTCTCATGTGTAATTTATGTATATATATATTGTTAAAAAGACAAATGAAGGGTTCGACTGGTTGGAGAGGGGCCTGCCCTTGTAGCAGGAAAACTTTGTGATTTCTTGTGAATTCTAATATAAGAAGAGAATATTTTCTTAGATAGTCGAGATTCATCATGGTGTTGATGTTCAGTATGTTTTCTTATATTTCATATTCATGAATGTGTTTTTTTGCTAGCGATAATATTTAAACAAAAGAAAGAATTCACTTTGTTGGTGCTCTTTCACATATTGATTATACTTGTTATATATTTATTGGTTTCTGGTTCAGAATTCACCCATTATCGATGCTTTGTTTTCAGTAGCCAACCTTTATGTTCTTTATTCTAGATTTGTGCCAAGAGATTCATCCTCTGTTAGATGCCTCTTGTCATGGTGATATTTCCCCTTTTTCCACTGCCATCTCATATTGCTTATTTGGCTTAACACAGTGCCTATTTTTCCTATGTTCCCTCGGGAATACATATCTTGAAATTTTTCATACGACTTTGGAAGTTGACCCCATTGCCCAAGGGCCCTATTCTCTTGTTGGTCTTACCAACCACATTTAAAAAAATTGTCCTATCGCAGAATATGACCTCTGTGTGTCCATTGCCAAATTTGTTTTTGAGTATTTTTCGTCTTCACACATTTGAGAGATCCCTCTCTGGTTGGAAGGGTCAGTACCCAACCTAAAGTTGGTTGAAACAATGACATATGTCATTTGTCTATCAGCCGAACAAAATTTACAGAGTGCTAACATAGTGTAATCTAGGCCCTTGGGGTTCTTGCCTCCTTGAGCTAAATATGTCGAGGGTAAGATCTTATAGGTAGGGATGAGTAATGACCTTAGTCCCCCTATCCTCAAACCTAGTGGAGAAGAAGTGTTAGAGAGTATCCTTACTAGGCCCTAGTGCATCCATTTTCCTTGGTCTTATAAGTGTGATGCTACCTTAGGAAGTTAGGGTTAGGTTCCCATGAGAGTCTAGGTCAACACCTTTAGAAAGCTAGGCTTAGGTTTCTAGAGGTAAGATAAGGAAAGGAAGCTTGACAAACAAAGAATGAAGAAGTAAATAACTTAGTTCTCCACACTTAGGGTTTTAGCATGCAATTTCATAATCTTCCATATACAAGCAAGAAAAATAGTCTAGAAACCATAAAAGATGATTAATAAAAAAATTTTACTTACTTATACCAATAATAATCATGCATCAAGCTACAATGTTTCAAGAGAAATCCTTTGATAAGTTCACCAAGCCAAATAATCGAAGAAAAATCTAGTTTTCACGCCAAGTAACCTCAAAATAGCACAAGTTTTCAACTAATAACCCTTAAAGAGGGTCGAATTTCAGACCACACCACTTGTGTGGTGAGTGATGATGAAAAAATGAGAGTAATTTTCCTCTATTTGTACAGTATCAATGACCTTTAATTAATTTTAGGTCATAAATAAGTCAATCTGGCCAAATTACATTAAAAATTTGGTTTTTACATAAATGAGAGTAATTAACCCATGAAATCATTTCCAAGGGAGACGCCATGCCCTTCTAGGGTGAAGTTCAACCCCTAGGGTGAAACGTTGGGCTCCAAAGGCATGACGTTTAGCCTCTAAAGGCCCTGGATGATGCCCACACATGTCAATCATCTCACAACTGACCTCAAGGTGAAAACCCTAACTATGGATGACATCTAGGGTCACAAACATGACGTCATGGGCTTCCAAAGGTCAACGTCCAGGTGGGAATAGCAAGATCCCCCTGGGTCTAGGTCTGTCAGGGTGTCTCTAGTGCAACACCCTTCTTTCTTCATGGTGCAAGTCTCCGATGTCTCTCTTCCCATGGTTGGGGTCACAACATCCATCTATGGGCTTTCAACCCCATGAAGGTATCAGTTAATCATTCCCCTATATATACCTATCCATCGAGAAAAGTCCTACAGCAACAACAAGTATGCCCTCCAAGGGTTCATAAGTCACAGGGATCATAGCAATGTCAGTCACATATAATAATCAAATTACCCAAACATGTGCATCAAACCCACCGTTACCGAGACAAATTCTCAAAGATGTTATTCAATTTAACAAGTCAGGTTTGGACAAGGTCTCAGAGTGTCCTATTGGGCTAATCCTCCTTAAGTTTGGGGTGTTTTCCAGGTGAGAGCCAATATAGGTCATATAAGTGTGTGTGAGGTGGCGTGGGGGGAAGTGTTTGGGCATGGGGTGTAGTGATAACAAGGAAATGTAGATCTTACATGTGGGTGCCTTTGTAGAAGGCGAGTTGCACCTTGTCATGGATGTCATTATTTCCTATCCCATTCAATGCCTTTTATTCTTAGCTTTATGGATTTTTATCTTTTTCTTTTATGCTTCAAGGGAAGAGTTGAGGAACATTGTCCTGGCTTGGTGACCAGAGGTGACATCGTTACCCACAAGCATTTCACTGAGATGAGAAGGTTGGCTCATGATGAGACCCCCTTTCTCTTGGCTATGCTACCAAGAGCCACTACCCTGGTTTGGTGACCAGATAGATGGTAGTTCCATACCACTACATTCCCATGGTCATAATAGGTTATCTCATGATGAGACCTCCCATCCACCAACTAGTATCTTAAGTGTTTGTTTATCTTATGAGTTCCCTTTTCTTACTAAGAAGCCTTTTATTGCTTTCTCAGGAATCCTTGGTCGAAGCATCTCAAAGGTTTCATTTTGTTTTTTAACTCTTGCCAACTACTTTTACCCTCTGGTTCTTTAGTCCCTTATTCCCACAAGGCAAGGTACAACCCTTCCTAGTGTGGAAAACCCAATGCTCGAACAAAGGTAGAGGAAAATAAGAGGAGTAAGGATGGAAAGTGGTAAGTATGGAGAGAATGGATGATGACCTTTCATAGACCCACCCAGTGGCAACCCATCCTAAAGGGAGACTAACTTACTAGGGAATCATGTCACCCTCTTAGGTATGAACAAGTTAAAGAGCATAATGTCCAAGCAAACGTTATAAAATGAAGGATAATTGGAATGCAACATATTCAAGTGCTTCAATAATCTGAGTGACACATACCATGATACCCGGACTCATTACCTCATGGAGCAAGACTTATTGCTTCTTCAGTGTTGAAATAATGTAACTGCAAAGGGTATTATAATTATTATTGATGTATTATTCATTAGATCAATCCCCTTTTGCGGATTGATCATGTCAGGTATTGTAAATGACCAAATCCCCTTTTGCGGATTAGTCAAACCCTAATTGTAATGGGCTAAATGAAAAGTCGGCCCCAAAATATATTAAAGTGGTTATAACCACCAAGAATATTATTAAAGTGGTTATAACCACCCAAATTGATAATTCGGCCCTGCCAGTGAAAAGACACCTCACTCCAACGCCTGGAAGATAGTATAAATAAAGAGCCTAGCGCCTCATTTGGAAAACCACTCACTTGTTCATCAAAGCGCAAGTTTGGATCTGCAGTTGGAGAAGAAGAAGAGAGAGAGAGGTGCACTTCTTGGAGAGGAATTTCTGTATTTGTTTGAGTTATTTCTTGGCATTGTAGTGGCTATCTATATTAAGGAAGTTTTTGTTGGGTTTTCTCCCCCATGAGGGTTTCCCAGGATAAATGTTGTGTCTCTTGTGATTTTGTATTTCTCAGTGATCCTATCTATGCTATGGTTATCTATTGAATTGAAAAGAAACCTAATAATAGATTAAACCTTAACATGGTATCAGAGCTAAGATGAAGAGAGCATCTTTCACAAGAAGAAGAAAAACGTCACTATTGTCGTACATGCAAATTAGGGATTTTTATTGAAGAAGAGTTTCAACCTCAAAACCATCTAGAAAAGTGTGCCCTAACCCAAGGAGTTCTTTGGCACCTTCAGCACACCTTTTCAGTGGGTAGATCTCCCAGAAAACCAGAAGTACCAGAAAACCAGAAGCACCAATCCAGAAATCCACTGGTCAAGTTTAAGGGGGTAAAAGTTGGATTTTCATAAATCTAATTGCACCAGCTTACTCGCCTCAGCTCAACGCATCTATCCCCTGGACTAGAATTTCAAAATTTGAATTTTGAAAAATTAGGGTTTCCTCATAAAACCCTAAGTTGCAGCTGCAGTTGCAGTCTCATAACGAGTTGCAGTATCAATTGCAGTTGCAGTACTAGTTGAAGTATCAGTTGTAGTACCATTTGCAGTCACCCTTGAAGTTTTTAAGAGTTGGTGATCATTGTTGTTTCTACCAGATGGTGCCACTACCTGTAAATTCTATCAGAGGTATGTACTCACATATGTTTAAATTGTTAAGCGTTAAAGGGTATTTGCAGGAGAAGGGATCTCTTTCCATAGATCCAGAAGGATCTTAAGATCCAACACATTCAGAGGAATAATACAACCCAGGTGTGATTATTCTGATATGCATCTATTTGTTATGACATTATTTTGATCAATGTTGCATATTGTAGCTATGACCATCATTCTAACCTTTGGTCAAAATCCGAGTCAAGGTATTAGATGGATTAAAGTTGAGACAATAGAGTTTATTCTCTAACCCAACCTTCTGTCAAGATAGCATATTGTCCTAGTACAAAAGACAGGTTGAAGAAAGTACTCATCATCTTGAATGAAGGAGACTTTGAAGAAAAGCAGCACACTCTTGAAGACGAGACCACAGGTCCCAAGTTTGATTAAATTGATAATATTCAAAGTTGCACATGGCAAGTTACAAGTAAACACTATAGTGGAGATAGCAGTCTTTGAAGAATATTATACTTGGTATCATGTGAGCATATTGAGATAAATGCTTAATGTAACCATTTGCCTGATACAAACTAACGTCTCCTCTAGGAGAAATCTCTTATGTTAGCTCCAGGTTGCCATGGAGGAATGTTTGATCACAACACTATAAGAGTGTTGACCTCATTCCGTATTGTATTTCTTACTCTTGATCTTTGCTTCAGACAGGTCACAAGTGAAATCTCTAAAGGAGCCACTGTGACGATTGTTCATGCTATTTCTTTATCTACTATTATCAAAAGAGTATTATTAATGTTTGTTGTTTTGTTGACCTTGTTTCAGATCACATGTGATAACCCTAAGGAAACTATAAGGAAAGGTTGTTGAAGACAACATATTATATGAGACATGAAGTAGAGTATGTACATGACCATATACACTCATGTACCAAAGAAGATGAAGAAGAAGCTATCTCTTGAGATTCAGAGTATCTCATATGAAGATTGATTGAAAGGAGTAGAAGGCTCCAAAGATGACCAAACATTAGAACAGGAAGCAGATCTCACTTGTATTCAACACCAAGTATACCCTATAAGAGATTATGAGGTCCTTGTAGACTCAGAAGAAATCAAGAGTAATCCTGATCTCATAAAGGATCATATGAAGAGACAACTTCCAGGACTGGGAGACAGATGTCGTGAGAAGACTAGATCGTAGCTTCAAAAATTTCTAGGAGATATGAGATCTCCTAGGAAGATTCCCTTGTTTCAGTGACAAAGAAGAAAGCCAGACATAAATACTAGGATATGGATTATTCTATGAGAAGAGAAGTTAGTATTAACTTCCAATATTGATCTATACATATCAAACATGTTTCATATGTACAAAGCCTGATGTATGTCCGGAGGATTCTCCCAGCAAAAGGGAGAAGACTATGACGAGACACTTATTGAAGAAATAGTTCTAGTATTTATGAAGACAACCAGAACAACCATGATTCATATATAGTATGAGATGCAGGGGGAGCAATCCCCATATTTAAAATCGAGTGGCAGTTGGTGCAGTACATTATTTGGGTCATGGATACATGACTACAATGTAAGATAGAGTTACCTCCATGAAAGAAGAAGAGCTATCTTTAGTATCAGTTATTGAGCCACTCTCAGTTTCAAATGAAACTGTTGTCGTGATCGAATAAGAGGTGTTACTCTCAGATTTTAGCAACCACAGTGAGAATGAAGCAGTCATTCTCAGCCTCAGAGCAGCTGCAGGTGCAGAGTCCTGGATTCCAGAAGGAACAGTTCAAGAGAGAGTATAGGACATACTCTCATACAGTGAGATAGATAGTGTGTTACAGAAAGCACATAGAGCTAGAAAATGTTTGCGCATATTGAGTTGTTGAGAAAGTGTACCAAATTGGTATAATGTAATGAGAAACTCTGATTTAAAAATTGAAGATAGAAATACTCATGTCTACCAGTTGAAGGAATCTTTGTACATGTTGAAGCAAGATCCTAGAGCTTGGTATGGAAGAATTGACAGTTTCCTGACAAGGTTGGGCATTACCAAGAGTAAAGTTGATTCTAACCTTTATTTCAAGGTTATGAATGATGAGCCAATGATGTTACTACTATTTGTAGATGATGTATCCCTGACAAAGATGAAGAAAATCTCATCACATATTGCAGAAGATGCTCGCCACAGAGTTTGATGAAATACCTAAATGCATTATCTCTTAGGTCTTGAATTTTGGCAGAGCCCAGAGAAGATCTTCCTTAACCAAGGGAAGTATGCAGTTGAAATCCTGAAGAGATTTGATATGTTGGAGTGCAAGTCCATGAATATACCCATGGAAACGAAGTTGAAGCTTATGGTTGGCACTTCCTCATAATTGATTGATTCCACGCTGTATAGATAGATCATTGGATCGCTGATGTGTCTGACGAACACTAGACCAGATATTTGTTTTTTCGTGAACACGTTGAGTCAGTTTCTGGTAGAACCCAAACATGTTCACCTAGTTGTTGCAAAACATGTGATGAGGTACCTTAAGAGTACGTTATATTGTGGTCTCAGTTAATGATCGATATCATGACTTCAAACTGAGTGGGTACACTGATTCAGATTGGGATGGAAGTGTCACTAACAAGAAGAGCACTTCAGGATATTGTTTCAGTTTGGGATCAGCCATGATCTCATGGCAGAGTAAGAAGAAATCAAGCATTTCTCTCAGTACAATGGAAGCAGAATACATTGATGCGTGTTCTGCTAGTTGTGAATCCATATGGCTTCGTAAGTTGTTGACTAGTCTATTCGACTTAGAGATGGAAGCAACCATGATCCTATGTGATAACCAGAGCTGCATAAAGATGATAGAGAATCTTGTATTTCATGACAAGTCAAAACACATATAGATCTGATACCATTACATCCGTGACATGGTGCAGAGAGGAGCCATAAATCTCCAATATGTTAGCACGGATGAACAGGTTGTCAATGTGTTGACCAAGCCTCTATCTCGCGTAAAGTTTGAGCACTTTCGAGATAAGCTCGATATAGTTCGAAAGGACCTCCCTCGATAGGAGGAGTAATTATTGTTTCGAGATGCCATCCTAGAGTTGTGCTTCCATCTTAATTGTTGTGTTGATATTCCAGCCTAGTGTTGTGCTTCTAGCTTAATTGTTGTGTTGAGATGTCAATCGAGTGCTTTATTTTCGGCTTAATTGTTGTGTTGAGATGTCAGTCGAGTGTTGTGCTTCCAGCTTAATTTCTGTGTTTAGATGTCGGCCGAGTGTTGTCCTTCCAGCGTAATTGTTGTGTTGAGATTCCAGCTTAATTGTTGATGCCAACTTAATTGTTGTGTTGAGATTCCAGCTTAATTGTTGATGCCAACTTAATTGTTGTGTTGAGATTCCAGCTTAATTGTTGATTCCAACTTAATTGTTGTGTTGAGATTCCAGCTTAATTGTTGTGTTGAGATTCCAGCTTAATTGTTGTTGCTAGCTTAATTGTTGTGTTGTGATTCCAGCTTCATTGTTGTGTTGTGATTACAGCTTCATTGTTGTGTAGTAGCCTCGTGTTGTGATGATGTTTCAGCCTCGTGTTATGATGATGTGTTTCCAGCTTCGTGTTGTGATGCCAGCTTCGTTCTGAAGACTCTCAGCCTAGTGCTAATGTTGATGATGCTCCAGCCTTTGTGTTGTGATATTGCTACTTTTTGATGTTGTATCAACCTTGTGTTTTTATTGATGATGATGATGTATTAGTGTTATACTAATCCATGTTGATGTAGTTTATGATGATGATGCCACTTCAGCTTCTTGTTGAAGTTGATGATGACGATGCCACTTCAGCTTCTTGTTGAATTTGATGATGATGATGCCATTCTAGCTCCCTGTTGTGAATGATGATGTTGATGATGAGAAAAACTTCCGATGATTTATAGATATGCCAGTTAGTGTTCCAAGATGTTGTTGATGATGTTGCCCTCTCTCTCACCTGATGTTGTTGTAGAATACCCGTCTTGTTAAGGGGGAGTGTTGAAATAATGTAACTGAAAAGAGTATTCTAATTATTATTGATGTATTATTCATTAGATAAATTCCCTTTTGTGGATTGATCATGTCGGGTATTGTAAATGACCAAATCCCCTTTTGCGGATTGGTCAAACCCTAATTGTAATGGGCTAAATGAAAATTCTTCCCCAAAATATATTAAAGTGGTTATAAGTGGTTATAACCACCCAGATTGAGAAGTCGGCCCTGCCAGTGAAAATACACCTCACTCCAGCACCTGCTAGATTGTATAAATAAAGAGCCTAGTTCCTTATTTGGACACACACTCACTTGTTCATCAAAGTGAAAGTTTGGAGATGCAGTTGGAGAAGAAGAAGAGAGAGAGAGAGAGAGGCGCACTTCTTGGAGAGGAATTTATGTATTTGTTTGAGTTATATATTGGCATTGTATTGGCTATCTATATTAAGGAAGTTTTTGTTGGGTTTTCTCCCCCATGAGGGTTTCCTAGGATAAATATTGTGTCTCTTGTGATTGTGTATTTCTCAGTGATCCTATCTATGCTATGGTTATCTAGTGAATTGAAAAGAAACCTAATAATAGCTTAAACCTTAACATTCAGGACTAGGCTGGTGTGATGGATGTTGTTGTTGTTGATAAATGGGTTGCACTGGAGAAAAGAGGGGTCCTCCAGGGCCATGCTTAAGTCATCCATATCTCGACACTCCATGTCTAGGACCTGTGATCCTTGAGACATGATCTCCTTAATTATCCCCAAGATAGGGAATAACAGGGACAACCCCTTAATTTGCCTCTACATAATGCTAAAATGAAATATGCATCAAATAAAACCCTAAAAGGGTGATGTAATGCTCAAATGTGATGATGTCAAGGCTCAAGGAGTGAAACATTAAGCCTCCAAAGGCCATGTGGCATGCTCCAATGTGCAAGGGTGTGAAGCAAGGTTTCTCCTCATCCCAAACCATGTCAAACCACCTCTGAAACCACAAAATCCATCAAACCCTAGCCCCAAAGGGTGACTTCAAGGCTAGAGGATGATGTCATGGGCCTCCAAAGGCCACGTCCAAATGCAAGAGGAGTGAAATCCCCCCGAATTGATGTCAATGTACCTCCAAAGGAAACGTCCTCCATCCTCTGTGCATAAGAGCTCTGAGGTGCTATGCCCAATTTATGGGCTTCTAGCCCATATGAACGGCACAATGACTAGTACTTCTCAAACCAAGCCCATCTGTCCATCGTCCAAGATCCTGCGATTGTGAGAGGTAATGTCTAAGAGTGGTGAGTCACCAGATGACCTAGTGCTCTCCATCACATGTACCAAAGTCCTGCAATAAAGGCACAATATCCTAGGTACAAGCCCAGGACATCCCTTAAGAACCATGTCAGGGGCATTCAAAACAAGACAAAGTATAAAACATGGCTAGCCAAAGTTCATAAGAAACATCAATCCTTAAAACATGTAAAGTAAGTTGCAACTTAAGATATAAGCCATGTAAGATAATTCACCTCAGTATCCCCTTCAAGCATCACACTAGCCTAGGAGCCCATGTGAGTTACCAAGTTTAAGAATGGGAGGGTTTTCATCCAACTCTATTAGGTGTGCCACCTAGACAGGAAATAAATAACCTAAGTAGAGGGATAGGTCCCGAGAGTGATAAGGGAAAGTAAAATCCCACCAAGAGTAAGTGTGAAAATGATATGGTTTAGGGCTTAGTTCATGGCTTATGGTGTCATAAACCCATCTCTATGAGTGCCTTCGTGGAGGGTGCGCTTTCTCTTGAGTTACCCAATATTTGCATGCCACCTTTTTCCAAACCCCTTTATTAGCCATCTTTCCAATCCATTCTTTTTTATATTATATTTTCTAGTCCCCTTTAAAAGGTTTCAAGCTTTAGCATCACATTTTTAGGACCGAGGTGAACACTGAATGAGTAGAGCTCAAGTTGGACCAGATTTTGGTGGTCCTGCTTTGTTGTGTTCACTTTATTTTCAAGCATCATTTTATTATTCTTTTATAGCAGTTGTGAAACAACCTATGGGCCGTCAACCGCTTCTTCTCATGAGATATTGGACCATAGCCGAAGTTTATGATATGTGAAAGATTTTAAGATGGAAGGTGTTAAGTATGGTCGGGAGCAAAACATTACCCTTGCGAGGGCCCCTCAGTATTACCCCTTTTCCCTGGGCGGTGACAACACGGGACTAGGGAACAAACGCTAACCACAAAGGTGAAACAAAGCAACTGACACAATTTCCCAAACCAATGATCCATTATCCGACTTCAACCAAAGGTCCTCATCAACATGCCTGACAAATTAAGCACAACACTTTGCATGAAAGAAAGACTAACATACCTCATGGTGACAATGTCTTACCATATCTCATACTCTAGTTTTCTTGAATGTGATGAGACTTGGTTGATTTGTTCTGGGAGGCAAATGAGGGCGATTGTTGAGCTTCCATCTGTGGACATGTTGATCATCGTCATAATGGTGTAGACCATACTCTCCATTGTGGGCCTTGAGACATGAACTCCTCCAGTTACCCCTAGGCATGGGGAGGTAACATCTCCCACATAGCGCCTTTTGACTCCCATGTTGCTTCTTCATTCTTTCATTACATCTTCAATGCCATCCTTTTATTTGTAAATTTGCATATTTGTTCACTGTCTTATACACAGTGCTCCATGATAAGTTGGAATGTCTATCCAATGCTTTGACACATCATCCAACCATCTCCCCAATACTTGCTCAACCATATAAACACCTTCCTCTTTATCCCAACACAATGCTAGGAATATACCCTTTATCTACTAAACAATTCCTTAGGCATACTAAAAGGCATTTTATTTCTCTACTCAATAGTCCCTCAAGAAACCCTTCCCCTTTGATGGTGTTCTCAGTGTTCGCAAGAATGTTACAACCTGGGACACCAATACAAACAGGGAAACCATTGAACACTTGGGCAGCACTATAGTTTTCCCATATCTAACATCACAATGGACTTACACATGTCTCTCCCATGGAATTTTAATCTCATGGTAGAATCATAAGTCTTGAATTGCCTTGATTATTAGTTCATAACCAGTGCACATGACATATCATTTTATTCCATATGAATGTATTTAAAATATTAAACAACTTTTATATGTCTAAGGCTTCTTGTATTACCACACTAGGTGGAATATCATTCACATAAATGCATTCAAATCACACAAACATATCAATTGAACTGATTAGATATTCATAATTATTCTTACCTCAACCATTTTTTGTAACTCCTTCTGTACTTGTGGGGCGACCTTTGGGTTCATCTATCTGAGCTTATGTCTAAAAGGATTTGTGCCATCAATGAGGGGAATGGTGTGTTGTATAATGTCTTCCCAATAGACCTTTAGATCTTCATAATACCAAGCGAAGACATCCTTGAATTCTCTTATAAGTGTAATCATATTTACCCTCTCATCAACCGTTGTTCCTTTACCAAATTTGATTAATTTCGAGGATTCCTCAGTTCCAATGTTGTATTCAACAATATCGTCATTGATTTTGTTCAAAGGTTTCCCTTTATACATATCATTTCGGTCAAAGAGGTTTTCTAAAGAAACAATTCCTTTGGGTAGGGGCCCATCAGCCACATCAATGATCTCGATACTTTCCTTCTCAGCCAATAAGTTTATTCGAGCTTCAAAGAACTCTCCCTCATTCTGTAGAAAGCGGAGAAGTTGACTGTCATTTTTAAAAACTTGCTAATGTTCCAAATTGTCAGGTAACGAAGGTCTGAAGTTTACTTCCACCTTGTGGAAGTCGATTTCTTTGGAAAGTTGTAAGTTCGAAGCGGAAACAACAAGATTGTCTTCCAAGTGATTTTCTTCCCTAGGGATGGCCTTGAAAAGTTTTCAAACCTTTTTATGGCATCCCAAACAACATATCTATATTGTTTTAAACTTGGGGTTTTTGCAACAAACTTCTTATTGACTTGTGAAACAATTAGGTCAGAATCCCCTTTCAGATGCAAGTTCTTGATGTTCATATCGATAGCCAGGTTGATGCCTCGGATAAGGGCTTTGTACTCAGCAATGTTGTTTGTGCAGTCAAACTCGAGTCTGTATGAAAAAAGGGTGGTCTCGTTATTCGGTGACCTTAAG
>ML854047.1:7537-29200 GCA_009831015.1 Picea engelmannii
GAGAGGGAGAGAGCATTTGGAGAGAGAGAGAGAGGAAGAAAGATGGAGAGAGGGGGAGGGGGGCAGAGAGAGAGAGAGAGAGAGAGAGAGAGAGAGAGGACGTAGAGGGGGGCATAGAGGGGGAGAGAGAGGGGGGGATATTCAGGGATATTTCATGTTAACATAAATGTGCACACATTCATGTTCCTAATAACATGTGCAAATTCTTATTCCAAATAACGCGTTCTCTTTAGGAACATGCACGCGTTCCTAAAGCGTGCATGTTATTTCCATTCAATTTTTTTTTAGGAATGCATGGGAATTCTTGAGAACGTGCATGCATTCCTAGGAACGTGCCTATGTGGCTCACTAAGTGGAGGTTCGAGGTTCATCGAACCTGTCACATACAGAATGTGTGTGCGTTCCTAGAAACACACACATTCCTGTGAGTGTGCATTCTTTCTCACCTCGTTGCCACTTTATCGTCCACCAACTTCATGCACTCACCCAATATTTTTAACAAAACAAATATTATTAAAATTAATATTATTATTAAGAAATTATATAGTTTTTTAAAATTAATTTAAATTAATTTTGAAATAAATAAAATTATAATTTTATGACATAAAAGAGATGAATTCCCAAATTGTGTGCCACCTAGAGCGACGAAAGTTAATACGGTGGAAGAAGTGGATGCATTTCCTATCATGTAAGGAAATCATGTTAGATACAAGGATTTTTAGTTCGAAGTGTTGGGAGAAAATGGCAAGTACCAACCAAATACGGTCTGGATGGACCACGTCTAATTTATCATTCATGACAATGAGCGGATTTCAATTACCTATACCCTTGGCTCTTCATTTCATGTCGAACGCTCAAAGGATAAACATGGCGTGGGTCTATGGTTTAATCCAGAATATGTTCTTGAATGCATTTCAATGTCTGCTAGGGCAAGTTTCACCATTCTCTTTATCACTTCCATGGCTCCTTGTGTCATTCGAGTAAGGAAGACTCATGCTTGCAAAACTCAGGCAACCCTTGCAGCAGTGGAGGATGTGGAGTTTTATGCAAGCTCGATCCCTCTGAAAGCAATGGAAGCCAATGCAACCTCTGGAAGAGGACATTAATATAATACACACCTACCAGGAAGACAAGGAGGTGGGTGCACAGGTTGGTGATATTTTTTTGGATCTTGGTTTCACTCGGACTCGGGAGTCTAAGTTCTATCGGACGCTGGAATTATATCAGGACACCAAAACTACGGTTGCACATGGTATTCTCCCAAAGGATCAAGACTACAAGCAATTCAAACAACATTTGGAGGCTCTGGAAGATCATAACAAGTTGCTCTTAACCATGGTCTCCTAGTTGGTCAAGCGAAATGGAGGTTCTCTACAACGAGTGCATGATGGTGATTTGTCTCCTGGTCTCTGCGACCTCCTCAAGAGGTAGGAAACAAAGCCAATACCTCCAAGCTTGCTCTCTAGGTGCCCCACTCCAATGATCAAGAACAACTTTGTCTTTATTTGTTGAGATCTGCATAGGTTTATCTTAGTTCGGATGCTTATGATTATTTTTTCAATTTTTATAGAATCATTATCTTTCACCTTTTTAGACTTACTACTTTTAATTACAATTAATTGACTATAAAAAAAAAATTGAAACATGACCTGGTTTTCCTTGGGTTTTTTTGAAACTTGTTTTATATACATTATAGTGCCTGACCAACCTCCATATCTATATATTTTGTTAATATTTGAATAGAAAAACTTTTACTTAAAATAAAACATATATGTTTTTTTCATATATTTTATTTTTAATAATTAAAAAAAAAATTATATTGTAATTACTCTTCAAATATATCTAAAATATAAAATAAAATTTTCAATTAATTTTGTATAACATAATGTTATTGTTGTTTTCGAGCAAAAAAGTAAGGAAGTTACTTTGAAATCTACTGCCACAAATTGTTATTATCAAAAAGAATTTAAAACCTTGGTTTACTTCACTTAAGTAAGAGGACATTGTGTGGAAATTATTCAGAGTCCATACAATGAATCCATCGATCTTTATACTTACAGAGGTCCATTATTGAACGACACTTTAATATGATTATGGGCCACGAAATATGGTAACATCTCACAGCGAATCCATCCAACTTTACACGTTTTCTTCATCGTCGAATTAGTCTGGTAGACTGCCTTTCTCATATTTTTGTAAAGACTGCCCTTTTCTAAAGAGAACTTTTCAATTTCCAACTACAGTGGTAAAGTTATCTACATTTATTAGAATAAAGGACCTTCGTACTTTTCTATAAGACTTTTTAAATATGGTAAGCTATTTTCAGAGACACACTAAGCAAGGTTGTAGTGTGCTTTTATTGTGAATTCATAGGTATATTATATGTTTTGAACAAAAGTGAACATGAAGAGAAAGGAAGAACGAGCTCTCAAATATTCATTTTCGAGTTGATCCAAAAGTGACACATTTGGTATGATGGCAGGTTAGGATCTTTCTTTAATTGTCTTACTTAGGTATACTTAGTATATTTTGGATAAGGCTTGCTAGATAGTAATCGCTCTCATTATTGTTGGGACCATAACTGGTGAGAATTTGGGTAGTGAGAATTTTTTTTATAGAGGTAGGAAGCTATGCAATGAGTGAGAATGATCATTATTGTATTAGATATTTGGTCAATTAGAGGTTTTCCCTATAAGAGGCAACTGAATATTGTTCATTTTTTACTTATCGGTAAAGAGTTATATTTTTGCAAATGTTATATTCTTGTTTATCTCTCTTTTATTTCATGTTGTTTACATTTCTTCATATATTGCATTTAAATTCTTTGTGTTTTTTATTTAAGTACACATCAAGCGGTCTGTCTCTCTTTTATTTCATGTTGTTTACATTTATTCATATATTGCACTTAAATTATTTGTATTTGTTACGTACACTTCAAGTGGTATTAGAGCATTTTTGTGTGTCAACACACACTCTAAATTCATAGAATTATTTTTAGGTTAAAGACATATTTTAGTGTCTATAAACATAGAGATTTGTCATTTAATAAGTTGACCATTACCTAGGAAGTATACACACATGGAATGCAAGTGGGGTAACTTGGTTGGACATCGTTGTACACATGTCTGGGTACCTAATGAGTAGCTTACCACATTAGATAAAATATATTCATGAATTCAATCTTCCACATACCCTCGGGTACATCATAAACACCCTAGGAATACTTGAAACCACCCCTCTGAAATCCTTTCAATCATTTGTAGCTATAATACATCGAGATCAACATTTTGAGAGATTAGTATCATGTACCAAGGAATCATGTAGTATGACTAAGGGTAGTTGATTCTTCTTACCTATAATTGTGAAATATTGGTTGAGTACTATTGTTTGAAACCCTCTAGTACATTAGAGAGATAGAGCAATTGAAATTATGTTTCTTTTAAGACCCTATTAAACCTTTTCCTTATAAACATCAAAATTCCTACAAAAACTTGAATATCTAAAATTTAAAAATTTCCTTAGAGTAGTAATAATTTGATAGTTCAAAAAATAGAATTCTGGAAGTGGACCCAATCCTTCATAGGCCATAATGAGGGACCTATCTAAAAATAATCCTTACTTGAAGTTGATCATGTTGGTGTAAATATTCAGTGACTCGATAGGTGTACTAAAGTGGCCCCATGATTGCCACTAGAATGGAGAACAAACTCACTAGCCTAGAAGACAAAACAAATAAACTCAGGTCGCCTTGGAAGATAAAATATAATAACTCATTCAAAACCATCATTCAACATTCTAACAAGACCTCAAAAACTATTTTTCCTCCATAAAAAATGCCATGAACCATTAATTGCATATTTGGAACAATCAAGTATGGTTGATTAACAGTGCACCATGAATCTTCAATGGCTAGTAGTCATTGCACCAAGATGTCCTTTGATGACACTAAAAACCATATGATGAATATATTTCCTAAGGTATATTTGAATAATCTTAATGGATTTGATCCAACACGATGGGTGAGTCGGATGGAACATTATGTTTCTCTCTACGGTATTAATGATGAACAACCAAAACTACAAGTGGGTGTGTTATATTTGGACAAGGGACATTCACATTGGTGGCAATGGAAAATGAAGGAATATGATGGGTACACTACACATGGGACTAGTTTGTGAAGGAAACTTATGCTAGATTTGAAATTGATACTCATTTTTTTGGGATGTTGTCACAAGGGAATACTTTATTGTTTCCTTCAATAGATTGGTAATCAAGTTATAAGGCATAACTATTGAGTTCTTCAAGGAGCATTTTATAAGTATTATCAAGGAGGGGATCAAATCACAAGTAGAGATGTCTCTCCCAACTACTTGGTTGGAGGCCTCACAAATAGCTTAAAATGTATAGGTGGTGGTCACAACATAGAGAAAAAGATACAAATTTTCTCCATGACCATGTTCCACTTTTGTGCCTCCTCAATATTCTTCTTATCCCCTTCAAGTCCATAACTTGACCCCACACAAAGATAAAGAGCACCAACATATCGACTTCTACTATCATTGTGTTGAATTGTCTAAGGGTATAAATGTAAGGAATACAATTTATTTATCATAGATATGACTCCATTAAGCAAATCCAAGGAAATTTTAGAGGAAGGTGTGACTATATTGTATCTAGTAAAAGCTACACCTCCTCATCATCAACTATTACTCACTTAAGAGTCTCCTTACGAGGAACCCAAAAATTCCCTCCATGCTTTGTCGAGAATTATAGCTCCACAAACCTTAAAGTTGGTTGGATATATCAAGCATGGGAAGGTGATTATCTTAGTCGATAATGACAACACCCACAGTTTCATACAACATCAAGTAACATAAAAAACACATTGTTATGTACATGCAGTGTAGAGTTTATAAATCCTAATAGCCAATGGGGTACTATGAAATGTAGTGGTAAGTGTGAGAATGTGAAACCCCAACTACAGGATTATCTTGTGAAATCTAACATGATTTCCATTGAAATGTGAGGTTGTGATGTAGTTTTGAGAGAATAATTGTTGTAAACATTGGGCCCTATTACAACGGAATTCAAGGAGTCAAACATGAAATTCAATAAGGAGCGACATAAATACACTCTCAAAGGTCTCCAAGCTAGTTCACTAGTAAATTATCAACTCTCTCCATATGGAAAACCCTATTAAAGAAGGGTCATCAAGGTACTATTTCCCAATTCAATACCATATATGTTATGGATGACTCTCTATAGGAAATTCATCCTAATTTATTGTTGGTTTTGGAAAAATATCATCAGGTATTTCAAACACCCTGGGGCTTAACCCCCTTGCATGTAGAGAACAATCTACGTGAACTGATTCTATGTAGTCAATCAACTAATGTGCACTCGTATAGACATTGTTTTCTACAAAAAACTAAAATTGGAAAGACAATTCAAGAATTATTGGAGGTTGAAGTGATGTGTACAAGTAGTATCCCTATTCCTCCTTAGTTCTTTAAATGGTTTTGATGAAAAAAGGAAATTGGTGTAGGTGTCTAGACTTTTGTTCCCTTAACAAATTGACCATCAAAGATAAACTCTCCATTCATGTCATTGTCTACCTCTTGGATGAGTTTCATGGTGCATAATTCTTCATGAAATTGAATCTTAGTTTCCATTATCACAACATTCAAATGAATGAAGTAGACATTACTAACATTGCATTCCACACATGTGAATGATATTATGAGTTTTTAGTGATGTGTTATGGTCCTTGAATTCCCCATACACCTTTTAGAGACTCATCAACAATCCTTTCCATCCCTTTTTACATAAATTTGTGCTCATCTTCTTTGATGTTATTTTGATTTATATCAAAACTTGGGAGGCTCACGTGGAACATGTTGATAAGAATCATAATTGCTCGAGGATAACCATTTTTTCATCAAACCTTTTGAATGTGATTTTGGTGCTTCTAAAGTGGATTACTTGGGTCAAAATTTTGGTAGAGAAGGGGTGTGAATTGACCCTAAAAAATTGATTCAATGAAATACTGGCATGCTCAAAGACATTAGAAAGCTTGTATTGGTTTTGTTGCTCTTGTTGTCTACTACATAAAACTTGTACAAAAATATGTTACAATTTCCAATCGGTTAACTTCCTCACTAAAAAAGAATACCTTTGTATGGAATGATGTAGTTAAGCAAGACTTAAAGGAAGCTATGTCTACTAGTCTTGTGTTATCTCTTTCAAACATCACTAAGACATTCATCTTGTGCTGATAGAAGAGGGGTGCCCAAATTAGTGTTCACTAATAAACTTGTATGTGACAGAAACTAGGGCAGTCTACATATGATAAATTAATGATGACCATCCTTCATAGAGTGATACCTAGCACTCTTATCTACTTCAGAGGAATTTTTAGATAAAGATAGGGCATCCTAGATTGAAGCACATTTAAAAATATATTTTTCTTTACTAGAGCAACAAAATTCAGACACCAAGATGTTAGGCTATGGTTATGGGATCATTTATAAGAAAGAAAAATAAAACATGGAGGCTAATGCCTTGTCATGAAAATACAATGAAGGGTCCTTATTTTCTTATTCTTACCAATGTTATATTTCTTTCAAAAGTATGCCAAGAATGGATAGCTAATGCCAAGGTTGTTTAACTCATCTAATAGCTATAATAGGATTCAAATCCTAGTACATGTTATACTTGGTAGCATGACACCTTAAGGTATAAATAGTGTATTCCTTTGGTGCCAAAATATTATTTATGATCACGAGTTTTCACAGAATTACATTCCTCTCCTACCACAGGTCACTATGGATTTTAGAAAACACGTGAATAGGTTAAGCGTTCATTGTTTTGGGATGGCATGATGAAGGAAATTTGTACATTCATATTTTAATGTGATACATTTCCAAGGAACAAGGGTGAAATAGTGAAGACCCTTGGTGCATTACAACCTTTACTGATCCCAACAATATTTTGAGATGGAATTTATATGGATTTTATAATCAACTTCCTAAATAAAGAAACAAATATATCATCATGGTAGTTGTCAATTTCCTTTCCAAATATGCCCACTTTTTTTCCTTACAACACTCATTTAAGTATTCCACTATTGCACAAGTTTTATTGGATCATATTTTTAAATTACATGGCATGCCTTTAAATTCAATTGTAGTGGATTGTGATCCTACTTTCACTAATTGTTGGACATGTAATCCTTGGGATTGCATTATTGTAATAATAATGTAAATATGAAGATTCATAGGTGATAGGAAGAGTCATCCGTTAGGGAAGACCAACAATAATTCTGATTGTATTTATGCACTTCTCATGTTAATGAAAAGCACATCAGTGGAGTTACATTTTCTACCATACTTAGCATAATAGTGGTATCAGAGCTCAGGATAAATCCATTATCTCTCTTGGAATTTTATTTCCCCTAGTGTGCATAAACGCCCTCATATTTTTCACTCTACCATCTAGCACTCTGGTTGATTCTTTGCACTCTTCCCTCTATCTTTCTACATTCTACATTTCAGTTTATCACCTCTCTATCACTCCAACCACACATTCTGTGAAACCCTAATTTTTTTAACCCTAATTATTGTTCAAACCATCCACCTTAGTCTATCACTCCTATAGCCTTTCATATGCACTCTCGCACATAGTGATACTGGTATCTTCCCTCACACACATTATTCATGCAAAATGCTAGCTAGTGGAGAATGGAATAGTATCACCCCTGACATGCATTCCTCACATGAAGAACCTTATCAAGTCTACGTGTGTAACCAATCTATTGTTTCATTCATTTTCATTGTCTTCCTGGAAATTTGACTCTCTTTCACATATGACTTATCCTTCACACGCTACATTCCTCGCATGACAGAATAGGTTTGATAACATGACTGGTTCCTGCTGAGACATGAGGCATTTTAGTAATGATTCTTCACTAGTAACTGAGATTTACCCATTTCAAAAAGTGTGGGTCACATGAAGCAGATGGATGTAGAGTTCCATGGGATAAGATTAAAGAAGACAAACAAAACATGAAAGAGGACAAAGGTAAAACAATTGTTCATTACGTTGTTTCCAATTGCAATATAGGAGTAACCAAAGATCTATTTAACACTTCATTCACTTCTTGGAGAGATGCATGGATTCTTGACACAGGTACAACCTCCCACATGACATTTTGAAGAGACTTCTTCGAAGACATCAATTACAATGTAGTTGGCATAGTGCATTTTTTAAATAGATCAAGTCTCAAACCTAGAGGAATGGGAACCATCATGCTTAAGTTTATTGGACCCTGTATTTTCTTCTGCATAATGTTCTCTATCTTTCAAAGATTCAAAGCAACTTGTTATCCCTGGTGCACATATGAAAGCAAGTCCACTCAATTCATATGTTCGGTGGAAACGTTGAAATAAGGAAGGATTCTGACAACATGGTTGTCATGACTAGAATGGAAGATGGAAGACTATTGAAGCTGAAAGTGACATCTTCCCATACACAAAATTTTGCATACCTCTCTCATCACAATGTAGGTATAATGACATCTAGTCTTTTGTGGCATGTTGTATTTGGCCATATTAATTATGCCAATCTTTGTTTGTTGAGAAAGAATGGTGTTTTTAGTTTTCCTACTATTCCTATGAAATTGAAGCAATGTGATGCTTGTATCCTTGGAAAGCATAGCAAACAACCATTTAATGATTCTACTTCCAAATCATATAGAAAACTTGAACTGATTCATTATGATTTGTGGGGCCCTATGCATGTTCCTTATGCAAATGGAAACAAATATATCATGTATTTCATTAATGATTACACTAGGATGTGTTGGGTGTACTTTCTGAAAGATAAATCAAAATCTTTTGAAACATTTAAAAATTTTCATGTATGCATTCAAAATGAAGCTCGGTCTCATACTTGCTCTCTTCACACTAATAATGGAAAATAATATACATATAATGAATTTGAAATCTACCTTCACCGACATGGGGTCAAGCATCAAACCACAGTTCCATACAATCCTCAACATAATGGTGTAGCTAAAAGAATGAATAGGACACTCCTAAATATGGTTCATTCCATGGTGTTTTTCAAGAATGTAAAATTGATGTATTGGGCTAATGAATTTATATGTGCAGTTTATGTGAATTTTTTTTTTTATATCATGCTCTTCAAAACAAAAATCGTCATGAAATGTGGTATGGTTGCATTCCTTTGGTGAGGCATCTCAGGGTCTTTGGTTCCACTGGCTATGCCTTGATTCCCAAGGACCAAATACGCAAGATTGATGCAAGGAGTTGGAAGTGCATCTTCTTGGGGTACTCAAATACCACCAAGGGATATAATCTTTAATATTATACAAACAATAAATTCATCTTTTCTAGAGATTTAATCTTTCTTGAATCCTCCAAGAAATATGAAATTGTTGAAAGCCATCTTGATCATCTAGACGAATTCACTTATGTAAATATATATCATGAATTTGTTGATGAGATTCCACATGTTGAAGGGGGGAATACCTATCTTGGGTCAATCTTTGGAATCTCCTTTTGAAGCACCATCTTCCCCACATGAATAAGTTCCCACCACTTCATCAGAACCTGAAGTTCATTTGGATTATATGGTCGAGATGATTGAAAAGATGAGGCTTCATGAGAACTCAACACCATATCAATCAGTTGAGAAACCTAGACTGTATTAGAAAGGTCCAACAAAATGGATTACAAAAACACTTGAAAATGCTCATCCTGATGAGGTCAAAAAGACGAGAACCAAAATTTCCTCAAGACAAGATGGAGGCAATGTAGATAATTCAAACTCAGGTGATGTAGATGACATGGATGTTTCATATGATTGCGAGTTGAATTTATCTACTAAGCTTGAATTGACTTCCTTTGAATAATCCACTTCTCATGATGAATGGAAATAATCCATGTAGAATCAATATGATGATCAATAATGTCACATGGAAGTTGGTGGATCCTCCATTTGGAACCAAACCAATCAGTTGCAAGTGGGTATTCAAAAACAAGTACATATCAAATGGCTCACCTGAAAAGCACAAAGCAAGGCTCATGGAAAAAGGGTTTACATAGAAAAAGGTGTTGATTATGAGGACACTTTTTCCCCCACAACAAAATGGGATACCATCCATACTCTCTTTTCCATGGTAGCACATAATGGATGGAAAATTCATCAAATGGATGTGAATACTTATTTCTTGAATAGAGACTTGAAAGAGAATTTTTTCATGTATCATCCAGAAGGATTTGTTGTGAAGGGACAAGAACATAAGGTATGCAAACTCATCAAATTCTTATATGGCCTGAAATAAGAACCACAAGCATGATATGAAAAGTTAACTGAGCATATTCTAAAATTGAATTTCAATCATTTCAATCTTGATGATACAACTTCATTTGTCAAGAAAGTTGGGAAAATGGTTGTATATATTGTAGTATATGTATATGCTTTGTTTATAAAAGGGAACAATGAAAGCTACATTGAATCCATAAAGAAAGAGTTGAAGAAAGGATTTGAGATGATAGACATAGAATATTTTAGGGGAGAACTTTCGTTCAAGGGAAAATTTAGGGGGTTTCAAATTTTGATTGGGCGAATAATTTGTACGATAGTGTTTTAAAGTGGTTTAGTATTATTCACCCTCATTTTATTTATTTATTTATTATATATAAAGAATTATCCCATGTAAATTTAGGAGGGAGAGAAAAAAAACGGTTTTCACCCCCATGAAATTGATTTGCGCCTTTTCAATAGCCCCCGATTTCCAGGCATGGGGATTTCTTAGAGCGATTTTTCCCTCCATTGGGTGTGAACTAAATTTCGAGCTCCCATTCACCCATTTTTCCATGGATTCTACATTCCTGCCATCTTCATGCAAACCCACTCCCTCAACTGTCTTATGTACAGTCATCCAACCCCTCTTGTGCTTCTCTTTTGCTCATGTTATCTACAATACAATGCCATCAAGAAGGAAAGATTCAACTGGGTCTTTGTGTTTTAGGTAGTTATGTTCATGGCAAAAACAACATTTGGGCGATAAGAAATATGGTTTGTTAGATGGATTATTGCAGCCAAATCCTTACACAAGTCTTCTTATTAGATTTGGGTAATGTGGAATGACTTATTCTAAGAGAGGAGTTGTTTCCACTTGCAGAGAGGGATTGATTTCACTTGATTTGTTGCTTGTATCAATGGATTCAGCTCATGGAAATGATTGAGCTCAAGGTTGGTCTTAAACTTGCTTTCAATTTTTATTTTAAATTTTTTATTTTGTTAAGATGATAAATCTTGATTCCAACAACACGTTTTTGCGTTCAATTTTTATTTTTAATTTTTAATTTTGTTAATATGGTAAATATTGATTCCAGAAACACATTTCAGGAAATGAATTGGCTTTTATCAATCTCCTTACATGCAATGTATTCTAAATGTAATGCTTATTATGGTAAATTCTAATTAAGAAATATTTGGGATATCCAGTTGTAACTATTACGCCCCCTCTAAAAAAATCATCCTATCAAAAATTTTCGGTTCGATAAATATTAAACACCCCATCCTCCTCTATCTTTTATTCCCTTCAATAACCCCATGGTCTTCTATCTGGCATGCCCTCCAATGACATGCAACCTTCTCTTCCACAATCATTTCTAATGGGTACACTGGAACTCGGAACATAGACCTTTTTGAAAGGTAGGATCTCCATATCTTTCATGATTGAAAGAAAAACCCATAGCCTAACAACAATTCTTGTTTCACCTAGCTAGAACCTTGTTTTGTGCACCATTTGTGTTCCCATTACACATCATACTCACTCCTGGAATAACAAAGACTTATCTTTTGTTTTTGGTGTAACATTTTCATTTGGTTTATTTGAACAACCTACTACTGTCAGGAGGAGTAATTCTTTTTTTGACACATCATTATTTCTTTTGGTTTTAAAGAAAAACTTTTCATTGCATCCACTAGATGAGAACAATGGAGTTACAAAATGTCCCATATTTATATTCTAATGAAGGGGTTTGTAGTGAGTAGGCATCGTGTCAATAGTCATATAAAGCATTGATACCCTTTCATTACCTTTGTTTATGAAATTTCTATAAAGAACATTCTTGCTAAATCTCAGTCCATTTAAACCGCTCCGCAAATATCTATGGTGCCATTGCATTTCATTTCAGTTGTTATATGATCCTGGATTTTGAGTTATTTCCACGGTTGCTGTGAAAAATAGGATTGCATTCAAGTTAAAGTGTGGTTAATACTACAATGGACAATAAGCATCCAACCGTGGGTTATTTATGGTCTTATGGTAGATGGATTTTATTCACTTTCAAACAAAAGAAGGGCATAAATTCATATCACATTTGTAGTTGTATCCCATTTGAAAATGATGAAGATAAAGTTAAATTATTATAACCTACAATAATCCTTATGGCTATGTATCCAATGGAAAGAACTTTGTTCTTCTCTAGCATATAGTCACAGTTCGTAACCTTCTAAAAAGGGCATAACTCCATTTTCAGTACCCAAACCCACAACCTATTGCATGTACATTTCTTGACTATTATACACACACACATACATATATGTATGCCTATATGTTTGTTGGTGTTAGCCATTATTTTTTTCTCTAACTCCACAAATACACAACTATAGATTGTTTAATCATTTCACACACAAGATATAAAAAAAAGTACTTCCAAAACCAAACAGGCAACCAACCATAGTGGTTATTATTTGACTATGACCATCTTATAGAATTCCAAAATATTATCCCTATTCACAATATCAGCAATGGTTGTAGGTTACCTACATATGCTAGAAAATTATGAGACTAGTAGCAAAATGGTCATCCCAATAGAGTTACAAACTATTGTGTACGTGCATAAACAAATAACATACTACATAGTAATTATTTCTTATTACATCACTTGTTTTTTCCTTTAAAGACATTACATCTTCCATTTTCATTTTCCCTTCCATTGCTAACCGTGTTTGGACATTTCTTATTAGCTTTCTTTAAATCATTTGTTAGTTTATTTTTTGCATCCATGGTAATTAGCCATCAACTTTTGTCCCCACTTCCCTATTGTTCAAGCAACATTATTTCCTACTTGGGAAGGTTGTCCTAATAATGTATTTTTTATGTTCATACACAAAATATCACCATTGTGGCTATTCATAACTATCAAATGTTGATCACTTCTAAGTTCTACCAAATCATTGTAATTTAGGGTTTTCAGAAGATCCATGAAATGGCAGTTTTACCTTAGGAACCATTTTCATTTTAATGTATAGGGTTGTGTGGTTTGAATGACAATACTTAACATTTCTCCCATTTCGTGAGACTTCTATGGCATAAATATATTGATCTCTAGTTCAACTCTAGTCTTGTTGGCTTGTATTTTAATTACAATAGTAGAGTATCATCCAGGGACATATTTTTATCAAAATAAGTTCCATAACAAAACATGTATCAACAATCAATTAATGTTATCTAGTTGTTTTTGACATCCTAGGTTCAAGATGATTGTGAAATGACCTAACATTGAAAGTGACCAGTAGTTATGGAAAAAATATTTTGCAAATGACCATATGAAAATCACATATGTCAATTATAATTGCATGTTGCAATGCAAACTTTGACATAACTACTTCATTATTATATTTATTTCCTAAAAGTGATTATATTCTAGCCAACTAATTCTCAATAACTACAACATCAATGAAAATGCTATAATTATTGTCATGAATTTCTGGATATGAACTTTGTTAGCAAATGTTCCCAACATTTCAAGTGGACACTCCACCCATCATCGGGGGACCAACAAAATCTTATATAGGATTTTATAATGGCTATCTCCTTCATAATCTATTATTCAATCCTAGGGATCACTCTTTTCTATCTTACAAAATATTTAATTGGATCCCTAATGTTGGATCAATACATAGGTCTTACAAAAGGTAACTACATATCACTATGTCTTTCATGTCAATGAGGACATATTAAATTTTCCAAAGATATAATGTGAGCATTATTGTACAATGTAATCATGCTATATGTTTAAGAAAGGGAAAGATTAAAGAGTGCCTTCCTTATTCAACCTGATTATTTGAATTATATTACTTAACGAAAAAAATTTGCAACACGAGTTGTCAATTTGTATTGAAGCCTTGTGAAACATCATTTACTTTTGTTCAGTACCTAATATAAAACTTGCTCACACTTGGAGTTCAATATGAATATTAGTTCATTATATTTTGAAAGAAATGATTCAACCAAAGGAGATGTAAACTTAAAGAGAGTTTCTCTTTCTTGAAAATAAGCTACATCACTAAATGCATCTTTTGTATGTTGAAAACAACTACTAAATTTTTGTTGTTCTTTCGATTTACGAACACAAAAGCATAGACATTGCTCAAAACAAAAGTATGGCTTATATCGTTAATTGTGTATATTCATATGTCATCTTAATTGAGATAATATAATATATTCTATGACAGTTTCTACAAGAATAATGTATAAGAAAGAAAATAAGAGGTCAGTAACTAGTAACTGGTGCATATGCAGATAGTATTTCAATAAGTAGATTTTTCTATTTACGAGGATATAACAACTGGTTTATTCCAAATGTTATCTATCATTTAGTTAAAAAATATTTTTTAAATGTATACTAATCAACAACTATCATTTAGTTCAGAAGGATCAACTTCATTTTTATGATATGGTTATGTTCCTAAGCCAATTGCTTAAAAGGGATTTGAGTCCAATTTGTTACAACTCAAAGGTTTAGTTTATACGACCTGTGTTTTATTCCACTATTATATTTATTAACCAAAAATTGAATTGGAGTGTTAGATTATTAACTTGGATTTAGCACATGAATAGATAACCAAGCACTTATTCTGTAACCAAACCAACAACCAACATTTCCCCAAAAAATCTCATAGGTAAAACATTTTCCAGATACTTCTCATGCAAACTAAAAGAACATTTCTTCATATTTGTTGTTATCAATATCCCTTATTATTACCATAATAAGGAAAAAAATGTGTACACAGGATTTAATTATTTATTTGACTTATTCCAGTTATAGGGGAAAAACAATAAATTTTGGGCCCAAATTACTGGCAACTAGCATCCCACAATCAACACAGCCAAAAGTCAATCTAAAATTCCAATAATGTATATTTACCACAACCAAGATCTTCTTATTCCTGGTAGTTGATATTCTAGAAGCAACCAAGCAATCAACACAAACATTTCAAGAAAAAACGTTTTTCCATATTCACTTCCACTAATATACATCCCACACTCATCAGGGGCAATAAAAAAATGTACAACCCCAAGAACTCTTTGATTGTATGATCTTTTAATTTTGTCAACTTTCCATAGTAGAGTCATAAACAAGCCTTGCATTCCTGCATTTGGGACAAGCTTCAATATTGATTGTAAAATCATCATCCTGTGAAACCAACTAATAGTAACCATTAGTATGAAACCTTGATTTTAGTAATAAATTCTTCTATTGTAAACCACCATCCAAAAGGTTTTTAAACTTATTTAGTCCATGCATGTTGTGCTCTATGTGACGAAATATTTTGATAATGCCTTATGCATTTAACCTTGTGCAACTTGGCAGAGATAAATGTAAAGCCCATAAAAAAAGTGCACCGCATATAATGAGGGCACTGAGATACCAAGAGAAAAAAAAATGTTGCACACAAACTACTAAATCAAAGGGATTTACTTGAGTAAGAGTAAAATGACACTAAAACCACACAAATGAATCCTAATAAATGAAGTAAATAGAAATTCAAATTAGTGATTCATACACTATATGGTTGAAATAGAATAAATTGAACAAGTACCAAAGAATAAAATATCAACCAAATCTACACACACAACCTAAATTTCAAAGAAATTCACTCTTTGCTCCTCATATTTGAGATAGGAAAGTTTGTAAGAAGCATTTGTATTTATCATTGAAAAATATGAAACACAAAAAGAGAAAATGAGAGAAAGGACAAAAGCCTAAGGAATGAAAAATACCAAGTGGCAGACTTGAACCAACACCTATTTTGTAAAGTTATTAGTGTTTCTTTTCCAAATTAAGTTTCTGAAAATTTTGAAGTTTCTATTCTATAACATTTTATTTGAAGGGACCTAGGGGATTAATTCATATGTAAACACCTCTATTTAGTATCCCAGTTTGGGAACATTTCTTAAAGAAGAATTTTGTTTCATGAAACCCATACAACTACAATAGCTAAAAAAAACTATTTATGTTACAAGGAAAATCTCTCTATGGCTAGGGGTAAACCACAACAGACGGAAATGACTACAGAAATCAACTCTAATCTCAGGTATTCTATATAAACAAATATTATAACATGACAATATAAAAGACCTACCTTGTCCAAACGTTCGATGAAGTCCATCGTTGAGCACTTGACTCAAAGCAATACACCTGCAACTTGTCCTCAAAAACCAAGAAACACAATCATATGGTGATAATATATGTTGTTAGCACATTCAATAGCATAATCCATAAAAATTCATAACAAATATGCCCATGGAATAACAATTCAAATATTTGCAAGATGTTAATTGGAAAAGAAAAGAGTATTTCTATTAAAATGTAATCAACAGAAGTGACTGAATTACAAACTTCTATGTCGACACAGTTCAGAACCTAGAAACTAAGTCCCTTCCAGTTGGGCCTCCACCACTTCAATCCTCCACCAAAGGTAAGCTCATAGAAGAGAGACAATGAGGTTCTCAATCAAGTAGGGAAGAGCTTGGGGGCTAAACAATGTGTTTAGACTTAAAAGGACAAAGGGATGCAGACTCAATATAAAGTGAATAATTTCTCTAGAGTAACTTTGATCTCAAAGTTGAATTCTTCTCCTCTTTTCCATAGCTTGGATTTGGCCCATTTATAGCCTTCAAGTGGAACTAAAGGGTCGAGTCGGAACATTTCTAGTATATGGAAGGTCAAGGATCATGGATCTCGTGATGTGACACGGAAACCCGTAACCATTTTTTAATTTTGGGCACAAAACCCGATGTATGCGGGTTGTAGTGGTGCAACCTGTGTATACGCATGTTGTATAATAGAAAGGGTGTGTATATGTGGAAAAATAATGTTTTTATGTTTGGGATTTACAAAAAGGGACTTCAAGTCTGCATAGGGAAATGGAAAAAGGCCCTCTATGCAAGTTTTCCTAGGGTGAGGCAAATCTTGCTATAACAATTTCTCATTACCTCTTGTGCCAAGGTGGATGCAATCTATATTTATAAAGAAAAAATAATTCAATGTTCAAAATTCCAAATACAACACATGCCAAAGACAGGTACCAACCTTCATAAATTTTGAACTAATGACTACAACTTGCTTTAGTCCATCTGTCATTTTTAGACACTACACTAAACTCAAATTTTTCCAATAACCTTGAGACCTTGCAGTAAGATTTAAGAGGGCATCATCAATGAGAATTTGACTTAAAGGATGCACCACGTGTACTTGTTCATTTTTCACTGCAGTGCACAGCTACTTGCAAGCATTTTAAAGCGAGAAAAAATCTGACAGGGTCAGATAGAAAAGTGGAAAAGGAGTATCAGTGCATGCTCTTCCATATAGTTCACCTTGCAATGTTCAACATTTCCTAATTCCAAATACAAAACACACCAAATACTGATACCAACCTTCGTAAGTTTTGGACTGCAATCTACTACTTGCTTTAGTCCATCTGTAGTTTTTAAACACCACACTGAACTCAAATTTTGCAAATGACCTTGAGACCATGAAATTTTGTTGATAAGCCAATTTCCTAAAGGGGATTTGAGTCCATTTTGTTAGAATCACAAGTCTTATGTTATTTATTTACTAAAACTTTGATATTCACATGGAATGTTAGGAATGTTGAAATGATAGAAAGTTTAAACAACATTCTAATCAGCATGAAGTGACAATAGAAAATCATGATTGCATCTATGACAATGCCTCAATGTTTCTAGGAAATAAGTTGTTACAGTATGCAAAATGTATCCAAAAGGTACTGTGACATTATATACACTTTCTTCATTTGTTTGAAAATATTTTAAAGCAAAAAATCAAGACACCCATAAATCTGCAAATTTTCACATTACTCATTACTTTAGCTAGAAATATAAACTTTTCTAATGCTTGAATTAAATACTTGATTCCAATGTCTACAACACTGAAATTCCCTAGATCAATTAAATTTCATTTTACATGGATATTTCTTTTAATCTCCCTTGAGTTGGCCTTTGTCGGCATGCATTAAATGTAAACTCGTATATATGAGTGATAGTCTTTGTATTTCTGAAAGTTTGGATCCTTACTGAGAATTCTTGATTCATCACACAGTAGCAACAATGAAAGGAAATAGACTAAGACTTGCACAAACCTAATGTTTCATTTATCTATAAGAGTGTGTCGATGATTTTTACCTAGAACTGTTTGCATGCCTTTCTATTTCCTTCACTACTATGAAGATAAGTAAATTTTACAAAGAGAGCACTAGCACAAAAATGAAACACATGGTACTCTACTACATTTAAACTCTTCCCACAAAATTACCCAATCAACAGATCTACAAAATAAATGTATCACTACCAAATTTATTGTAAGTGTACATCCATAAGGATGTGAATGTGCCTAGTTTCAAGACTAAAGATAGTTTATTGGTTGCCTATAGTCATGGAAACAATATTACCCTTTGACCAATCCCCCCTTTCCTTAACATAATGCCTTTTATCCTTAGAAATAACCTACAACGATGCAATATCTAGGTGCATAGGTCTATGTGTGTGCTTGATATGTGACAGGTTGATTGGTCAACAAGTAAAGTGGGTTAACTTGTAGGTTTTGGGCCTTTTGGCATGTAAGTGGTGGATTATGGATTATTTAAGGAAAAGAGGAATGTTCCTACGTGTTCTTTTGTTCTTGATTTTCAAAATTGATTATGGTGTGCGTTTAGCATGGTTTGCAAGATAGATTTGTGCCATTCAACCTTGGATCAGTGTCAGTGACATAATTTTTTGTGGTAGTTTTTGAGGTTACTTTGTCAACAAGCAACCTACGTTTACTTATTGGTATCAGTGTTTACAATGACATAGTTTTGGTGTATGTTCATTGATCAGTTGGACAGGGGTTTGATATCATATCAACATGTATTGTCATAAAAAATAATGCTTCTATCAATGTTCACAACTAGGGTATTGATTGCATATTTGAAGGACTTATAAACTAGTAGGAAGGGTACTACCAACACTTGATAATGCTTCTACCAGTGTTTATAGTGAGGGTATTTATTGCACATTTGAAAGACCCATAAACTAGTTGTGAGGGTACTATTTTCATAATGATTTTCAGTTTGTGTTAGAGCTAGTTTGGAGGGCACAAATAACAGATGTTGATAGTTGATTATTTATAATGTTTAAGGCATATTTATAAATGGGTTTTGAGCAGACATATATGTAGATGCATGTTCCTTTTCTTGTCATATCTTGTACTCAATTCTTGCACCTAGTTTGGAGACCTTCATAGGTTTATAGATGCACCCAACATAAGGCCTTTTCACTGCTAATATGGAGATTTTTCAGGGTATATTTAGGCACCTTCATGGAGGGTCTAGTCCTTGTTTTAGGCTGCAATTCTTGGATGAAGTTATGTTCCCTTCACATTTGATTTCTATTATAGATTCAGAGGGTCTTCATGGTCTATTTTTCTACACCATTTTGTTTTCTCTTGTATTTGTTGTTGGAATGTGTATACGAAGGAGCTAAGGATCCTTCTTTTACCTGTTAGTTTTGAGATGTGAGTTTGGCATGCTTTCACCACATACTAGCGCTTCCATGAAGGGTTTATGGAACAACCATTATGAGGTTTCTTTTGGTTTGAGTGGTAATTATATAGGAGAAGATAAGGTGCTTTATATATTCCAATATTGGTAACTTTATTTGGATTGGACTTGGTACTTGTTATTCAAGCTAAATTGGTGTTCTTTATGACGAGCTTTTATCCTTTTTCTACATGCTATTTTGGGCAGATATAAGATAGAGATGTGAGTGCCTTCATCATGTTCTATGGTGTCTAATAAATCCCTTTACTTTATGTCATATCCATTCACCTTTATCACTTTTTCTATGTGTTGTTTTGAGTCTCCCTAGGATGATATTTTTGTATGAGACTAATTTCAACACCAATTTTGAGGGGCGTTATTCCACATGTGGAGCATTTTCATATTGCAGATTTAGGCACCTTTTTTTTTAAGATGCATTGTGATTACTCTTTCCTTATTAGTGCACCTTTTATCGAGATCTTTTCAGATTTGGTGTAGTACTTTGTCATGATGTGTATTTTCTTGGTTTTGACTAGCTAGGGCACCTTCAAGTTAAACTATATCATGTTTTTTGGATGGTTTTTCCATGGAAACTTTGAGTGCTTCTTGGGATGATTTTGTGTTTGATAGTGATCTTTGTGGCCATTTTCAATGCTTATATGGGAGTCATTTTCTTGGATGTTTAGCTACCTAGTTGGAGGATATTTTTCGTCTTTGTTGGAGGTGTTTATTCATCTACCCTGGGCACTCCACATGAAATATTTCTTTGTACATGATTTTCAAAAATGTTTTCCTCTAAAATCTAGAAAATTCATTTGGAAGTCTTATGGTCTGATGCATCGATTTCCTTCAAAAATAGTATTGGTTTAGGTAAACAATCCATCACATTATTTAGCGGACCATGATACAAATTTGACCAATCATCTCGGTTTAGATTGTGCAACTTGTGTGTTTTTCCAAGACTCTCTAATATTTCCCAACCTGTTTATCACCCTTTCTTTTCACCTCCTAAGAAGAGTGGTTTTTATCTTCTTGGAATTGAGAGGTAAAGAGACCTTGCCCAATTTTGCAAGATTCTTACATGCATTGAAGAAGTAAGGGTTCCTAGCAATAATAAATGTGATATTACATGGAAAACAAAAATCAGCCACAACATCATCAACATCTTGTTTCAACACATGATTTTGAGGCAATATCAATGTTGTTGACTTACTTAATTTTACTGGATTAGATGAACTTCCAAAAATGCTTGAGGGAAATGAGGGAATAAGGGTATAAGTCCTTGCAATAATTTTTTGAATGCATTGCTTCTTGTTTTGTTTTATTCTCTCATAATCCTTTCAAGTGTATCTTTGAGTTTTGTAGACACCCCTTTGTAGCATTCAACACCACCCCCATTATCATTAGTGATAGACAATAGGTGTTCCATCACTCTTGCTAAAGACCCAAAAAATAGATGGACACATAATTTGCATTTTAGATGTTTTCAAGGGCTAGGCAATTTTTGCACATGTTTCCTTCCTTTGATAGTTGATTTTGGAGATGCCATGGTAAAGGTTTTTTCATTTTTTTTTTTTAATGTAATACATCAAAATTCATATTGTGTTTGTATAGTTTGTTTTCACTATTATTCAAAGCCTATTTGGAAGTGTGATTTGTCAATAAAATAATTATATATCTAAAATGTTATATTAAAAAAATACCTACTTGGAAGTTGGAAGTTTCAAGAAAGTATGGGGA
>WSFP011383509.1:0-29198 GCA_009831015.1 Picea engelmannii
AGCAAGGATAAAAACAATATGACCAGATCCAATATAATTTTCATAAGATCATAACAAAACCAATAACTCCCATGTCAAA
This sequence comes from Picea engelmannii, assembly GCA_009831015.1. NCBI lineage: Eukaryota > Viridiplantae > Streptophyta > Pinopsida > Pinales > Pinaceae > Picea > Picea engelmannii. Next base: position 80 of record WSFP011383509.1, read on the forward strand.
AGTTTAAACAGTGAAATCTATCCAAATGTGCAATCAAGAATGCTCAAGAACATAAGTCTGATACCACATTAGCAATGAGATGATAAACCAGTGATCAAGTATCAATCAAAGATGACGACAATCTAATCAACGAAAGAAGTGTTTTCACACTTTCAGTTGTGAAAACTGAATCGAAATTGAATTGGAATTGTCGCAAAAAATAAGATGAATGTCCATTAACATAATGCGACAATACTTTTGTCGTAATACGACAAGGGGTGTAGGCAGCTTTTTGAGAGTAATAAAAAAAAATGGATTGGCTGCCAACAGATTGCCCATCAGGAAGTTGTTGCAAGAGCAAGAGGCCAAGCCAGATGATACAGAGAGGAGGATAAATCAGTTGATTCACGTGAAGCAAATGAGGGAGCAGGTCTACAACCGATCACAACTTCACCAAGACAGGATGAAGAAAACTTTCGACAAGCACTCTAAACAGGAGAAATTTCAGGTGGAGGATCTAGTGCTAAAGTGGGATGCGAGAAATGCAGATAAGGGAAAGCATGGAAAATTCAACCATCTTTGGGCGGGACCTTTCAGAATCTGCGTGTATCGAGGAAACAACGCATATCTATTAGAAGAACTTAATGGAGAGTCCACTGGTTGGGGGACTGTAAATGGCAGGTTCCTCAAACACTATCTAGTGCAGTAAAGTCCATTTAAGTCTAATGTCATTGTAAATAGTCATTTTATTTTTTGTTTTTTCTTTTCAAAGAAGGCCTTTCGAGTGAGTGTGTCAGCAAAAAATTTAAGCCCGAAGTCAAGGCCTTGAGTTTATGCTGAGTTTGGTCGGAATTGTGTTAAGAAGGTTTAGGTTGCGATTTTTGTCTTCAATTCTTTCAGAGTCTGGAAGTCGAATAAGGCCCAATGGTCAGGCACCTAGTCTGTTTTTCTTTGCCACCTCACTGGGAGGATAGAAATCCCTGTTGGAGCTAGTTGTTTAAGTCGTCATTTTTTCAGTTAGAGTCGGTCTTAGTCGAGCCAGAGTCTGCGTGTCAAAGCGTAGGTCAAGTACCTAAAAGCGAATGTGTCGAAGTCAACAAGTGGTCGATTGGCCCTTGGAGTCGGGAAGGGATGTCAGAACCAAAACATATGTAAGGAGTAAAGGTCTTTTCCCAATGAGTCGGGTCCTATCAGAAGAGAAGGTCTTACATGCCTAAGGTCGAGGCAAGTTGTTAAATGGAATTCGCATCGGCAGGTGAAGTGACCATCATCAGCTCATGATGAAGTCGAAAAGAATGAAAAATCATGGTGCTCGTATCACATATGCTATGCATCTCTTAGTAGTTGTACTTCGAACACTCCGAAGTGTACCCATCACGTGGATGTACTGCAAAAATCTTCAAGCTTGCTTTGAAACCTCCAGTCGCCATGGATTCAGTGTCCCCCAACATGTTTCCATCTCTTGCTCACCCAATTATAAATTATGAGCACTTTGCATGTATTTTGTTCATTAGTCAAGTTTATGCATCACCTATAATTCTTCTTGCAAGCCCGAGTCAATTGATATTACCGCCTTTGGCTCGTGCCAAATCCACTGCGCGCAAAACAAATACGCGTTGCATCATGACGACATCCCCGAACATAAGGAAGGGTGTGCGAAGTGGTAGGAATGTTGGGACCGAGCCTCAAAGTTTCACATTGGTCAACGAAGATCTGGAGGTCAGGGTGCCTTTTGAGCGGGTCAGATGCATGACCTTTTGAAAAAAAATTCAAGGATTCAACATGAAACTAGCGGAGTTGTTCACACTCAAGTTTGACGGGTCCCATGTGGTAATTGCAGGTGTCGCTTTCGAGGCGACAGAGGAAATTCTATCGTTCGTGATAGAGATCCTTTCGCACGGTGAAAGGTGGTTTAAAGGCATGCCTTTGGACACACAGTGCTATGAAGACCTTATCAAGCGAGACTGTTTAGGTGGGAAAGTCGAAATGAGCGTTCCAAGTAAATATTTGTTGGAGCCCTTTCGGAAACTCATGGAAGTAATCAAGAAATATTTCACCTGTGAGGGAAGGTTTGATAGAATACATTCACATCACATTAGATTGTTGATGCACTTTAGAGGGAGGAGATTGCTAAATCTGCCCTTTTTCATGCACCAAAGCCTCCGAGGAATGGCAGACATTGCCCGAGCTTAAGCAGATCAGCCTAAGAGGAAAATATCGCATGTCTCGTTGATTAAATTGTTGATGGTGGAGGAGTTAAGCCGATTGGGAAATAACTAGGATTCGTTTCTACTTGCAGCAGGCATCCCCAAGGATCCAAAAGGAGATTTCCCTCTACTAGCAGAAATGACAACATCACATCGCGCAGACGCTGAAGCAGGAAGGACATTGGAAACCCTGTCCCCCCAACATCCAATACCCCGGAGAAGGGGCAGGCCAAGGAAAAACAAGGAAGTCGGGGAGACCTGAGTCCCGAGCGAGCCGCGTGCAAAATCAGTCATCGAAAAGTTACTCATGTGCGCTATATGGCTGGAGCCCGTCGAAGGCACAAGTCAAGAAATTTGGGGCAGAAGGAGGAGGACAGACATCGAAGGTGCAGATGTTCATGAGCCGTCACAATAGCTGGAACAAGCGCAACTCACTTTCGCTGAGCTATACCCAGAAAATAGAGAGTTGAGACAAGAGTTAACAACAAAGATCCTCGAAGTATCAGCATCACAAGGTCATGAGGCAAACACCACTTGGATAAAGAGACAGCTCAAGGAAGCGCAGGACATGATCATACAATGGTGCAAAACACAGATGGTGTCAGAAGAAAGGAATGTGAAAATCTTAAGGGAATGTGAACCGGCCATGGAGAAAGTCTGCGCGACTCTAGCCAGCGTGCAGAAGAAGCTGAAAGGGAACGCGGTTCTGCACATGTAGGTGATAAACCTGAAAAGGTGCAACTGGTCTCTCAGAATAAATCTTCGAGTATCCAAACTGCAAACGAGACCACAAGCATGATCGAATGACTTCTTTTTTTGTCTCCTCAGACGTGGCACAGACTTGGACTGTGACAGATACCCACGTGGAAAACATACGACACGCGATAATGGAATCTCATCCATTAGGACAGATGTATGTTAGACGTGTGATAGTTTGAAGAAAATCATTGTTCCCTAGCTGGGGTCATCATTTTGGAGGCACCTGCAATGGTCTACAGTCACCCACCACATGCATGCACCAGCAAACGATCACGTGACAGAGATCAAGGTCGTTACAATGTTCTGCAGAAGTTTGACAGAACACTTGATCGTCCAGATGCCCTATCAAAGGAAAGCATCGACACATCACTCTCTAACTACGAGATCTTGTTGATGATTAAAACATCGCGGCAAAGATGAGTGGCTATGATGTGGCCAAGTACAGTCAGTTTCTGTTTTTAGAAAAAATCCATTCGAAGAGCCATCTAACAGAGAGTAGTCGAAACCTAGTTTCTATGGAAAGTAGTTAGAACACAGGGTAGCCCAAGCGGCACACCCTCGTCTATATATTCCATCTTTTCAATGTAAGCCAGGTTGGTTGGAAAAACAGTGTAGACAGTGACTATTGATTGTAGTCTTTTTATTTGATTGAAACTTAATGCAAAAGTCCTGAAGATTTGATGAAAAGATTCTAACGGTGGCAGTCTGATGTATTGTTTTCTTTCTTTGCGTATGTGCTTTCATGTGCTCTGTATATTCACATCTGTAATTTATGTCTAAATTGGAACGTAATTTCGAATCTGGAATTCACTACGCAGTGCACTAGATTCGTGCCATTTAGACAAACTGTGTTTCTTCTACGTTAACTTTGAATTCAGCCCAGTGGTGTTCCGAGTTGCTTCATGTGTTTTTATCTCGCCACACACAACAATTTTTAATTGAAGAGTGTTGCTCATTTAGCCTTTATCCTCTCAAGTTCAGTCACTGAGTCATTTGTTTCTATCGTTTTCTTAAATAGACTCCATAGCCCAAGGTATTGCTTTATTTCGCTAATAAAACTAGAAAATATCGTTTAAAGGTGTTAAATCTAGCCCAGAGTTTAAAGTTATATCCTGTACAGAGACAAAGTCTCCAGAGAGAGCCGTCTCCAGATCTGAAAGGCTAGTTTCGGGCCTCAAAGTTGGTTTGTAGGTTGCCTCTGTCATTTGTTTTCTCAGTCGAATGAAGTTTACAGAGCGCTAACAGTCCTAAAAGAACATCAAAAACTTCAAGGGGAGCAATATCACACAGTATCTCATCTTTGAAAGGCTTTATGTCGTAGGAGAGACGACATTGTTGGTTGACACAGAGATCTATTCCTTGACGAAACCAGCCAATGGTGTAGGGTTGTGGGTGCAATGTTGTTGGAAGATTTAACCACTTGACGACCTCTGCTGAAATCATGTTCTTCTGACTATCATTGTCGACAATAAAGTGAATCGGAGCCCCCTTGACCCACATCTACGAGTGAAAATAGGTGTTCTCCTTCCTCTCATTCTTCTGGTTCGCTTGGCCAGACTTTGGTGGTAGTGACCGTGGCACTGGGTTCAACATCGATAATTTGCTTCCCTCCCTCAAGATTTGACACAGAATCAAAATCGGCCTCTGTCTCGGAAGCCTTCAACTCAACCATGAGAGACTGCTTGGAGCGACATTCGTCGGTGTTGTGCCAAGGACTTTTATGGTACTCACATCATTTTCCTGTGTCCTTCTTCGTCTTCTCGTTGCCCTTCTTGTGTTGCAGCTTGGATGGATCATCCTAAGGGTGGCCATCGTGACTTGGTCCTCTGCTATGTGGGTTGGGGTTTCCTTTTCCTTACTTCGGCTGTGAGGGGTTTGCAGATCCAAACTCTCATTGTTTCTGCTTAAATTTCTGCTCGATCTTGACAGCGTATCTATAAGTTGTGCCCAATGAGTCAATGTCCAGAAACTCCATTTCTATTTGAATGTATCTATGCAAACAACTGTGGTATTTGAGCACCATATGATGCTCAAAATATTTGATACCCAAGTTGGTGCTAAGGTTATAGAAAATATTGGTGAAGTCTAGTATGGTCTGGTCCCTTTCTTAACGTAGGGTGGTCCATCTGGTGTACTAGTCCTCGTAGCTTCCAACAAGGTAGTATTATTCTTTAATGGCATCCCGGAAGGAATCCCATGTAGGGGACACCACAAGAATTGCAGAGTCATCCACGACCCTTTGCTCAGAGTAAGTATCCCACTAGTATTTAACATCAGGAACGACCTTGAGGCGTGCAAAAGTGATATTTTCCGGATTGAAAAAGTTGTGGACTGAAAAATATCCTTCGAGTAGATTCAACTATTTATCTACATCATCCACATCTATCAGTCCTTCAAATAATGGAATATCAAAATTTACATGTACCTTGAAGGGGGTTGCATGGCTGCCTAATGAAGATGCCTCTCCCATGGGAAACTGTCGAAGGATCTGCGTGAACTTATCCATCATTTTGTTCTTTTCTCATGAAAGGGCTTCCTCAAGCAACATTTTAATAGGATCTCCTACTCCATCATCTTTATTTTCGTCTTCCATGGGTTGTTGTCTGGCTCGGCACGACCGATCTAGTAATGGATCGATTGGTTCGAGTCCCAACGTCTTGTACCCAGACCTTGTTGGGGACATCCACGAAGAAAAATAAATGAAGAGAAAACCGCTCTGATACCATTGATCAAGATTTAGGAGCGGAACAAACTGATTAACAGATTGAATACCATAAATATAGACATAGGAAAAATAACACAAATATTCAGTGAATAATATCTTCTATTAAATAATGAAATAGACTGAAACTGTAAAACTGCAAAACTGAAACTTGCTCAAATGGTGGTAGCTATATTTGAGAAGAGATGTGGCTACTACGCGCATTCGTCTAAGCAGAATGAATTAAAATGAGGCTCCAGAGGACCTTTTCATATTACTCATGAATGCCAAAAACCTAACCCTAGAAGGTGAAACGCCAAAAGTCATGTGGGCCCTATGGGTAAGTTGGTGTAATTTGGTACCTCAACTTCCTAGGTTCGTAACTTTTGCATATGAACTCTATTTTAGGCACGCGATATCCCGTTGGAAAGGTCTTTCAGAGAACTACACATTTCGTCATTAGAATCTAACTTCGTCTACATTCTGACTATGGTGAGTCAAGAAAACAACGTTTAGGGCCCCAAAACAGCCTTGGAAGTACATCAAGATGTGCTGACATGAAAACATACAAAATAAACTAGTTGGATTAGGCGAGATGCCACTCGTATCCACCTGGAGAATGTGTCAAGATTCGGACAACCCCAGAAGTGTAGAACTCACAATTATAAAGCAGTGCATAAAGACGTGCTAAATAAAAAATGAACACGGGGAGCCAGATGGAATAGGTGGGTGGCCACCAATATCCACCTGGATCAGCTGTAGTGGCTTTTGATCAGTGTGGATGATTATCTCCTTCCCAAGAATGTAATGTCTCGACTGGCGGCAGGCTTGCACAATGGAGTACATTTATTTGTCGTAAGTAGGGTAATATAGACAACATCTGATAGTGTCTCACTATGATATGCCACGGGGTGGCCGTGTGATCAAAATTTGGACCAGGGGTCAAATTTTAGCTCAAAAATCAATGTTCTCGGAATTGCCTCAAAACGAACGAGAGTGTATCCCTCGTCATCACGAACCCAACACAATTTATTTCATCTCAAACGGATGTCGGGAGCGAGAGATATCACGATCTGTTTGAATCGTCAAACAGGTAAAAAAAAGGATGTTGTCTGGGCAGTCCATATGGTCCGTATGGATGCTGACGTGGCATGACCATATGTTGACGTGGTAGAGGTGACGTGGCTTGACCATACGCTGATGTGGCATAGGTGACATGGCAGAGATGAGTTGGCTGATAGTTGGACGAATCACATTGCGACACGTGGCATCATTTATTGGGCAAATGTTTTGGTGCCACGTGGCCCAATCATGGGCTGCCACGTGGCACCCCATTTTTGGTTTGTGTGTTGGTTCAAAAGTTTATGGAGTCTGTGGGATTTGAACCCCGGACCTCCCCCACCATTGTAAAGCTTTAACAAAGTCCGTTGACCAATACGCCCATGATTTGTTGCTTACCATAATACTATTTGTATTGTATTTAAAATCAACCTTTTGAATATATGGGCGGGGGTCGGGCGGGGGTCGGGCTGGGGCTTAGCCCCAGCCTGTGGTTACAACATATATGCCATACGACCATGGTTCCGATACAAAAGTGCACACAGGGTTTTAAATGAATAGCCCGTGGTTTTGTTCCACAAACATATGACCGGTGGTATTATTGTGCGCGGGTGGAGCCCCTGGTCACGGGGGGTTTATATACATGTTTCCATGTGACCATACCCGAAGCGCGGGGGGAAGTTATACAGTTTCAACGGTGTTAACCACTTTTTGCCATGCGCGCTGTCATATGACCCTTATACGCCCAGGAGCTAGGCAGTTAGGGGCTGGCGCGCCCTTAACCATCCTACAGTTTGCATTGTTGGCACGGTTGCACCTGGTGCTGGGTTTTCACACTTAAATTTGCGTGTGAGCCAGGTTCAAAGAAGAAGGGTGCATTTTGGTGAACCAGAGACAGCAAGCTTGAAGGAGGAAAATGGTAGGAGACCTATCTTCTTCATCTTTTGGCCGATTGAGGTGCCGTAAAAGCCCAGCTAGGGGTTTTTGGACGTCCTGAATCCATTGGCACTGTTATCAAGGCCATTTGAAGACTTCTTTTGCATATTTTTCACCATTGAAGTTTCAGCAAGCTCTAGGGAGTTTGAAGCCCTCATTGATTGAGAATGTGTTTTAGTGAGCCTATGTTTGTTTTATGTGATTGAATAATCATTTTTGGCTAGTTAATATGCTCTGAACACATTGGGACAGGTTTCAGAGGATTTTGAGGACTTTTACAGGTGTTTTTTTCCAAAGAGAAGCTCAGTGAAGCTTAAGGCCACATGTAGAAGAGGTCATGCCCGGATGAGCCATGATCCGTTTTCAGAGTTTTATTAGTCATTTTTGGGTTTTTATGTGTTTTGATCCCAATGGTACAGTCTGTTTTTCCATTGGAGTTGAGCAGCAGCTTGTAAAAGAACTTTTGACAAATTAATCCCAGAGAGCCAAGTCCATTGATGGAGGCTCAAGGAGATGTAGCCCAGAGGGGGGTGAACTCCTTTATCAGCTTGTTCTTGTTGTGAGTTTGATGGTTTATTTGCTGCAAGTTGTGTTGTTGTGTATTTGTTTAAAGTACATATTTAACCATCTAAAAGAACAATTCCTCACACATAAACATTTACAAGAAGATGCATGAACTTAACACATAATTTTATCTTGCATATTTATACACATGAAGCAAGGTCCTGTAAAGTTTATTTTAATGAAGTAGAGGGTGCTTGCATAGCATAACAAGTCAACCTTCTATTTTCAGATCACCCTGTTGAGTGAGAACGATGCCCACAACATAGTTTGAAGCATCTGTCTCAATCTCAAAGGGATGTTGCAGGTTCGGTAATGAAAGTACTGGGGATGAGCACAAACGCTTCTTCAAGTCATCAAAGGCTTGTTGTTGGGACAAGCCCCACACAAATTTTTCCTTATTGCCCCTCCTGGTTACTTGGTTGAGGGCCCATGCAATATGAGAGAATCCAAACACGAACCTGCGAAAGAAATTCACGAGGCCCAAGAAGCTCTGAAGTTCAGTGGGTGTGGTTGGGGATAGCCAGTCACGGATGACCTAGATCTTGGCTGGATCCACATGCCAATCAACGATGTATCCTAAGTAATGGACCACGTCTATGCCGAAGGATCATTTTTCCAAGTTTGCATATAGTTTGTGTTATTGCAGGGTGTGCAGAACCTGTTGAATATGCTGCAAGTGTTCCACCCAAGTCTTGATGTAGATGAGGATGTCATCTAGATACACCACTACAAAAGAATTGGTGAAAGGTCATAGGATATCATCCATCATCCTCATAAAAGTTGTTCGAGCATTTGTCAAACCAAAGGGCATGACCAACCATTCAAAAAGATTTTCTTTTGACTTGAAGGCGGTCTTCCATACATCTATCTATTCTATTGGGACCTAGTGGTAGCCTCACTTCAAATCAATTTTACTGAAGTGTTTATCCCCTGTGAGTTGATCAAGGAGGTCGTCGATTCGAGGAATCAGGTACCGGTTTCAGACTATGATTTTATTCAGGGCCCGGTAATCAATCCAGAGTCGCCAGGTCCCGTCTTTCTTCTGCACCAGCATGATTGGGCTCCCACGAGGTGATGAGTTGGGACGTATGTGCCCCTTTTGGAGCAATTCTTGGATATGCCTCTTGATATCCTCATCTTCTAACAAAGAACGACGATAGACTGGCCCATTGGGTAGCGGTGTGCCTGGGGTCAGATCGATGGGATGCTTGACCTGGCAGTGCAGAGGTACCCCGGTAGGAGAGGAGAAGATATCTAAGTATTCTTCCACAACCTTATCCACTTGCTTCTTTTGTGTGGAGAGATCGGCTGTGGAGGCCCTGGATGTGGCTGCGATCTCGGAGATGACTTTCCTGCATTGATTGGCATAGATCAAGGAAATAGCACTAGGAGGGACTACCTCGGGTATCATGTACAATTTCCTGTTCAAAGCAATAATAACACTATGAGGCCTAGACTCATATACAGCATGAGGTTTCCATAAATAAGGTTGGCCCAAAAGAACATTACAAACTTAAGAGGATAAACATCACACAATACCTTGTCTTTGAAGGGCTTGATGTCATATGACAGTCGACACAGTTGGCTAACGCAGAGATCTCTTCCTTGGCGGAGCCATCCAATGGTGTAGTGTTGTGGGTGTGGCGTTGTCGGCAGGGATAGCCGCTTGAAAACCTCTGCTGAGATGAGTTTCTTATGACTACCACTATCAACGATGAAGTGCAACGAGGTGCCTTTTACCCACATCTGTGAATGGAAGAGGTGGTCACCTTCTTCTGGCTCATCTGGTTCACCAGGCTAGAGCTTGGTGGTAGAAATGGTGACACTGGGTTTTGCATCAATGATCCATCTTCCCCTTTCTGGTTCTGACTCAGAGTCAGAACCCGTATCTGATTCAAAGGCTTTCACTTCAGCCACCAGTGACTACTTTGAGCAACAGTCAACAGTGTTATGCAAAGGGATCTTATGGAAGTCACACCACTTCCCGATATCTTTCTTTGTCTTTCAGGTGTCCTTCTTTCCTTGCAACTTGGATTGTTTGTCCTGATACTATCCATATTTTCTCAGTCCTTTGTTATGTGGGTTTGGGCCGCCCCTTCCTGGATTTTTTTGTGAGGGGTTCCCAGGCCCAAATTGTGGCGTCTTTTATTTGAGCTTCTGCTCGATTTTGACGGCATATCGGTAGGTCGGGCCCAAGGATGAGATGTACAGAAATTCCATCTCGGTTTGGATGTATCTATGCAAAGAACCATGGTACTTGAGCACCAGATGTCGCTCTTAATCTTTGATACCCAACTTGGTGCACAAGGTATCGAATATATTTGTGAACTCTGGGACTGCTTGGTCTCTTTCTTGCCGCAGTGTGGTCCATTTGGTATACAAGTCGTCATAACTTCCGACAGGGTAGTATATTTCCTTAATATCATCCATGAAGGATTCCCAAGTGGCCGCGACTGTAAATAATGAGGGTTCCTCTATTTCCTTTTGCTCACAGAAAGTTTCCCACCAATCTTTGACATGGGGAACGACTTTGAGGAGTGCAAAAGTAATATTTTCTCTATTCGAAAAGTTACGGACAGAAAAATACCATTCTAGTACATTCAACCACTTGTCTACAACATCTGTGTCTATCTGACCTTCAAATATAGAAATATCGAAGTTGATTTGTAACTTGAAGGGGGCGACACCTCCGCTCGAGGAAGATGTGTCGCATGTTGGTAGTCGTCGAAGGATTTGCGCGAAACTATCCATCATGTCATTCCTCTGTTGCGTGAGGGCTTCCTCAAACAACATTGTGAAAGGATGTCCTGTCCCACCATCTTTATTTTCTCTTGCCATGAGAGGTTGCTTGGGCGTGCGAGAGATTTTGTCCTCAAGAGAAACAAGCTCGAGGCCCAATTCTTTGTACCCTAACCTCGTTGGGGACATGCATTAAGACGACAAGGAGCATACCACTTTAATACCACTGATACGGATTTTATGAGCAGAACGAAATGAATACAAATTATTAAAAGATGCTTAACACAGAATAACAGAGATATAGTAAAATTGGTTTTCTATTCAATAAGGAAATAAGCTGGAACTGCAAAATGTAATGGAAAACAAGCTTGTTCGAATGGTGGCAACTTATCTCTGAGAAGAGATGTGACGACTATGCTCATTTACAAGAAGATGATTGCAATGAGGCTTTGAAGGCCTTTTTACAATAAACGGGAATGTCAAAAACCCTAGACATCCAAAAACCTAACCCTAGGAGATGAAGCGCCAAAAGTCATGTGGGCCCCATTTGGGTAAGTTAGTACATCAACTTCCCGGGGTCGTAACTTTTGCATACTATCTTCGTTTTAGGCACACAATAGCATGTTGGAAAGGTATCGTCGAGGAGATTCATTTATGAAATAGGACATTCACACCTTTGTGTCAAAATATGATACATGTCAATGCAATAAGGGTGAGACTATCAAAACTCTTGGCACACTCCAATCGCTTCCGCTTCCACCTGTTATTTGGACAGATATTTCTATGGATTTCATTTATGGCTTACTTAAATTAGGAAATAAGTTAGTCATCATGGTGCTCATGGATCATCTTTCCAAATATGCTCGTTTTTGTGCTCTTTAGCACTCGTTCATAGGCTCCACAATGAATCAAGTTTTTATGGATAATATCTTCAAACTCCATGGCATGCCTCATTTTGTTGTTTCTTATTGTGATCCAACTTTAACTAGCAATTTCTGGAAAGAATTATTCAAGCTCTAAAGAACCCAATTGCATCTGAACACTACCTATCATCCCCATACTGATGGCCAAACTGAAGCAATCAACAAGTGTTTGGAGACATATTTGAGGTGTTTTGTGTCAAATAGACAAAATCAATGGGTTCAGTGGTTACCCCTAGCAGAATGGTGGTACAACACCTCTTACATAATGTCACTCGCATGACTCCCTTTGAAGCAGTCTATAGACAAAGGCCACCATCAGTTATCCGATACAGGCCAGGTGTCTCCAAGGTTCAATAGGTTGACCATAATTTGACAATCCGCACAACCATTCTTTGTACTCTCAAAGAAAATTTGGTCATCATTCAAAACCACATGAAGCAACATGCATATCAGGGTCATTCTGAATGCCAATTCGTTGAAGGGGACTAGGTGTTTCTACTCCTGCAACCATAAAAGCAAACTTCACTCAAATCCTAGCATTGTCATAAATTTGCCCCAAATTTTATGGCCCTTATACTATTCTCAAATGAGTGGGGCCAGTGGCCTACCAGTTATCATTTCCCAATCAATCTAAGCTACATCTTGTTTTTCATTTCTCATGCCTAATGAAAGTGATTTAAGTGCCAGACCCAGACCATTCTACTAGATTTGGATGAAGAAGGTGCCATTTGGTTGTAGCCATAGGCAATATTGGACTAGTGTGAGCGTCGACTTCGTCAGTGCACCATCAAGGAAGTTTTAGTTCAATGGAAGGATACTCCACCAGAAGATGTCGCTTGGGAGTCGGCTACTATTCTACAACAATTCCCTCATATCAAGCCTTGATGACAAGGCTCTTTTTCAAGGGGAGGGCATGTTAGGGACCTAACCTCCCTGACCCCTCACATAGGTAGAATAATATATTTTCCATGTGATAGAGGTCGATATTGATAAATAAGGCATAGTTAATAATGTGAACAAGTCTAGTATAAGAAGCCTTAATCGAAGCTTTTGCTTCTAGAAATATCTTCCTCTAGATTTTTCTTTTGAAAATATATTTAGTATAAATAGGAGTAGAAGGGATGAGAAATCTTTGTCTTGAGAATTATTGTAATAGAGCATTGCTTTGTTGGAGGTTTCCCCCTCGAAGAGATAATTGAACATTGCTTTCTATCAATAAAGGTATCATCTTTGGTGTTTTGGTTCTCTACATTTTGTTGGTTCGTCGGTATTTACATCAGTATTTATATTTTCTACTTATTATAATAGATCTCGCATCTAACACATGGGTTTATTTATCTAAGATCATATGGCTCGAATACCATTATTATGACTATTTATTTACAATTACATCCAAAATCTCCAAAAGGTCAAAACCAAGATATTACAACAAGCACTCTTTAATGCATTATGGGTAGACTGAGTTACACCCAAATTAGCAATAGGGACCTCTCATTATTTCTTGGTTTATAACAAAGAAGAAATATTAATTTCTAATATATTTTTCCATCTTTCCATTTCTTGCATCTAGTAAGTGGCGATGGTTCCTCACCTATCCAAAATGGAATAAATACTCTATTAAAATTGGACAAAGAGAAGAACAAGATAAAGTAGAAATGTGTTGCCCATAAGAATCTTGTTAAGCATTGGTTTGACAAGAATGCATTAGATGACAACGAGCTTCAAGTCATCAATCTTGTCCTCATGTGGGATGAGGCTAGCACATTGAAAGGGAAACATACAAATTTTCAAAAATTGTGGTTGGGACCATATCAAGTTGAAAAAATATTGGCCCTGGAACTTATCATCTAAAAAAAATGAAGGGAATCGAATTCTCCCTATCAATGATATTTGTGTTCTCTCATCCTCAAGGTATATTATCTTGTGCATATTAAGATTTCATTGCTTTCATAGATTAGTGTTTTCTTCGATGTTTTTTTTTGTCATTTTCTTTCATGCCTAGATTTTGTAGAATACTTTATTTTCCCACTTTAAATTAGTTTCCATTTAGCTCCATGCTTTCTTAGATCAGTTTGTTAATTTCATGCTTTAGTTTTGTATCATAGAATTCAACGTATTTTCCCTAAAAAGATTTGAGATAATTTTTTATTGATTATGAACTTTAGAACGAATTCAACTTAACTATTGATAATAGGTGTAAAAGGAATGCCACAATGAATGGAAGACCTAGAGATTCCAAAGTAATTAACCTCATGATTCTTCCCACAACTTAGTTGATTAACAAGATAAGTTTCCAAAGGGATCCATTCACATGCACTAAATCAACAAGTGTGTGAAAGTAGAAATTACAAGTATAGGGATGAAAAATTAAATGGGGTACTTTGAATACCCAAGTATGGATGATGTTTTATAAATCGTCATAGAAGGTGATTAACCCCATCAATCCTATCAAAGGCCTCTTCTTCATCCCATCCATGATTTTCCAAACAATATATAAAAGGAGAAGGAAGGAAAAGAAAGAACTTAAAGCGGGGTGATGTAGGAAAAATTTACCACGGATATGGATGCCTATTTGGTAGTATAACAAGGCATGTGATGCCATGGTGACCCCATCGAGGCTATGGACACTTGTGGGTGGTGGAGCAATAGCTAAGGGATATTTTATTACATGCATGTGAGAAATTTTTGCACCCAAAATCTAAATAGGCCCTAGGATTATGATTATAACCTTGATCGTTGACTAATACTAAAATTAAAATTTCTTACAAACTTTTTATTCCACATAGGTGTTAAGCTTGTAAATTCGATTTGAGAGAATATTAATCAATTCCTTTCAAAGGAAATCATTCAATAATGTGCTTGTGTTTCAATCCTTATACTTCCTTGAGAAGAAAAACAAATTCCTTAACTTCTTGTCCATCACTCAGTGGAATATTCTATCAAGTATTCCTAGTTTCACCCAGTCTGTCGCTATTTTTCAATCCCCTCAACATAGCCTAGACCCTAGGGGTCAGGGACACTCCAAAAAATATCAAGTTTCACTAATATTTTTTTTTAATCTAAAAAGGTCCCAAACTTCTATTAATCACATAAAAATGTAGTCATACAATCATTCCCTGGTGAAGGCCTGCCAATAGAGGAAACCAATCCCCCACCATATTTTTTCATAAAAAAATTGATAAGTCTAAGAGGTGTTCATTTGTCTCATACTAACATAGGCTAATAACTAACAATCTAAAGTATAACTATCCATAGGAATAAATAAAAAGACTACAAAAAGATCACACCCGTCAACCAACGCTTAGAGGAGGGGGAGTTTCCTCTGCGTCCACTTCCAGGATCAAATAAACATCCTCAAAATCATCACAAGTCTGCTTCATTTGTTGAACCTCCTTATCAACCTCAATTGGATTCTCCTTCGTTCCAATTGTGCTATCTGATCCCGTTTCCCTTTTTCCCCTACCATGTTCCTCTGGAGATTTTGAGACAATGACTTTAACCACAAAGACCACCCCATAGACAACCTCAAACTTTCCTTCAAAAATGGAGAGGCAGTGAAGATGTCCTTTTTCTCTACTTTCACACTTCATGTTGCTTGTGCAATCAAGGTTTTCACAAACTAGTAAGTTCCATCCAACAGAAAGTATTTTGTCTCTGATTTGTGAGTCGATGAGGTCCTCAAGCCACTTCTGAGCCTCCTCTACGATCAAGGCATCTGAAACTAGCTCCTTCTTGACCACCACCGCTACCTCCACCTCCTCAAAAACCTTTTTGGATTTCTTTGAAACTTTGTCTTCAAATTGGCACTCAGCAAGGGCCACCTCATACCCTGCCCTCGTTCCACATTCTACGACCTCAAGGAAGAGGCCAAACGATCACCCACATTCACTCCTTTCTTCATGATCTTTCTTCCCTTCCCTAGACCCCAAGCCATAATCTAAGACCCTCTCAACCAGTAGTCATTCCCAATTCTCCACCCAAGAAAGTCTTCCTTGCACAAAAGGAACGAAGTGAAACACAAATAAAGCACCACCCACTTAAATCTTCACCCCCTTGGATCCTATTGAAGCCTACGAAATCGAAACAAACAAAGGTTGCTAAGATGTCAAACCTCTTCAAACTAGTTTGTTACCTCACCAAGCCAAAAAATACATGACACCTTTTTCAAACTTCCCTCAGCAACATGATGGTCTAACAGGCTCAATCCCCTCAAGGGAATTCACTGTAATGCATCTTGCCACCTCTACGACTCCAAATTCCACTCATTGTGGGCTTGCTCCTAAAAACCCAAATTTTGTCTATCAATACCATCTCCATCACTACCCACCAACTCGTTGAATGATGCAACTTCCCCACTTTAGTACTCTCAAGGATTATACCCCCAATTGTGCCATAAAACCCCTGCATCATAGCCTTGTACCTCGCCTTACATCTAAACTTATTAGCCTTCATAGATCTGACTAACCTAGTGGTCATCATACCCCCACCACCCTAAGTATTCATTCCTTTTCAACCTTCAATTAGACACGTCATGAGTGCCCAACAACCTATCTTCACATTTATGATGGTGATTTGGTTTTGTCAGCCACATGCTCGGCCTCCGCCCCCCCAGCTTGCACCCCATCCAGGAAACTAATCTTATTTTACTATCCTGTGTGAATTAAGCTTTATGAGGTGATCGATACTCTCAGTTAATTTAAATATCTTTGATTAGTTTACTTGATTCACTCTAAAGCTAAACTACACTTGAATGCTTATAACTTGATGGCTTGCTTAATATATGACTATCATGGGATTGATGGTTTTTTGTGCCTTTATCAATTGCTTTATGTCTTGATGGTGTGATTAATTTAAAACTTTCTAGCTCGCGATGATTTTACTAATATGTTGGTTACAATATTTTCCTTGATGGTTTATGGATGATTAGTGAATGTTTTATTACGATTTCAAATGCATTGCATATATGAGGCATTAAAGGAATACATGTTTGAAGTGCATAGATGGGTCATGACATATCAAATCTTCCATATAATAAGAAAATCCTAATCAAGATTATGTTACATAGGCATTAATTGACCCACTACTACTAGTGGAAATTACAACATTATTTAAATAGATATGTCATTAGGTTATGTCAATTAACACTTATATGATGTTATGACTCATTTCATAAGGTTAACCAATGCATCATCTTTCCTATTACAAAGAAGCATGCCCAGTTAACGCAATCATTAAGGCTCACCCAGATGGTGTGGAAAGGATGATCAACTTGTGAGTTAAGAGGACACATGATAAAGGGGGGGGAATTAAAGCATGGGACATGGACAGCTAACCTAACCTATTTGTTCAACAAGACAAGAGGTAGGTCTTGTACCCAATTCATGGAAACCTGGTACTAGTAGGAAATGCGATGATGAATGAAGGACAAAGGGAGTTTAGAGAGGCATTGTGGGCATCACTATTTATTTTCCTAGGCAACATTGTTAGGTAGTTTTTTATAGAATCTAGAAGGAGAAGAGGTCTCTCATTTCCCACCAGTTGAGAAGTTGCTACCTGCTCCACCATTTAGTAGGTGCAAAATTCATGGAGAATTTTTTACTCCTCCTCATATCTACAGAGTCCCGAGCCTCGTGACCTTAGGGACCAAATGGAGGGGAAGGAGGCCATCCCATATATAATAAATGGCATAGGGAGACCCTTGAATCCCAAAGCCAAGAAAGAAAAATCCTCAACCCTCCACACACCAGCAAACATGGTTTTGACACCATGGATATAATGGAGGGGTTCGACTCCACACACAAACCTACTAATTTTCAACAATTAGGAGTCCTCATGTATATGGTCCATCAAGAAAGGTGAACCATCCATAGTCAGATAGTGGGCAAATATTTGGAGAGACTTGTCTCGAATATAGGCATCTCACATAGCAAAATCACTTGCTACAATATAAAAATGGAACTATATTGGCACACCAAGGAAATGATGGCTTAAAATATGGACAATCAACCACAATAAGACAACCTGTTCTTGGAACACATTGTAGACATCCTTCAACTTCTAGATGGAAAGTATTATTCCCTCTAGAATGAAATTTGTGCCCTACCCACTAGACTTGTATGCTTAGAATGTTGACATTCCCATGATGACTCATTAGCAAAGGTGAAACCAACATTCCTAGTTGGAATCACCCCACAACATCCCATCACCTTCCATGATGAGGAGGCTTACTCGAGGTCTCTTGACTCTCTCTTAGGGGTTTTTGGTCTTTTCCATTATAATGTTGGTCTTGTATGTCTAGGTCTAAGCTTTAGGATTTACTATTTTAATTTAGGAAGCATATTCTACCCATGCAAACTGCTTATGGATGATTTATATGATAATATACCACCTAATACTCATAAAATTATAGCCCTAAAACTACTTTGTTTATATGTTTGTTGGACTTCTATTTGAAGATGATTTCAAACTATATTTTGTTTATTATGACTACAAGTAGGGCTTTAAGCCTTTTAGTGAAAATATATGAGATGTTAACCAGACCTTAGTAACCTCTAAACATGTACATAAACTCTCTTGAATATATGAATACATAGTACTTATCTTACTTAACAAAAAAACAAAATCAGTAAGGAGAAATAATGAGCACAAAGAGAGTTAAAAATAAGAATATCCTCAATGTTTTCTCCTTCCATTCCAGCCCAAGTGAAATCTATTATCCCATACATGCCTATATACAGTGGATAAGTTCGACACACATTATTTTAAGGTTTGATTAGGAAATCAATAAAACCATGTAAAGATGTTTAGTGCCCAATTTCCTAAATGGTCAAACTATTTAGCACTTAGGATGGAAGTGTATGAGGTGCTCATGTAACACCATAAATCCTTATATAGCTATAGTGTTAATCTAGTTTTCAACACTTCTATGGCTTCTGGAGATATTTGTGAGCAAGGTTTGAAAAAGATGAGCTTATACAATGGTTCCATGAAACCATCACAAATAAGTGCAAGCTGAAATTTGTACATGTTCTTCCATAAATATTTGAAATATACATGAACATGGGGCTACTCTAGGGACCAAGATCAACCTAACCCCATGAATGTGTTAAAAGCACAAACCACATTTAACAGGTAAGAAGACATGTAAATTTTTGGGGGTTCCTGAGAAAGCATCCCATTGAGCCTTTCCAATGGCTTATGCAAGTGATTTGGAAAGGATAGCAACCCAATTGAATATTTTACCTCCTTTAGTGATGTCATACATCATTATCACCCAACCTATTTTCACATGAGTTGAACCTTTTTCTTGATAAATCCTGCTAACCAATTGGGTTTCTCATGTGTATCCTAACCTAAGGTGTATGATGGGAAAATCTCGTTACTTAAGGATTTGAAAGGCATCCCCTCCTCATACCAATCAATCAAGATGTCATGGCAGCAATGGTCATGAGTAAAATCTCTCAGCCACTCATTGGTGAAATGGATTTCGACCTTTGAAAACTTGTAGTAGGCCTCAAAATTAGTTGATGTGATTGATCCAATACATTTTCCATGATCACTCATAATTCTCTTTGTCTTGGATTTTGTATGTTGTATTTGGTACCTGATCACTTATGCATAAGTCATCACTAAAGATATGGCTTCTAAATTGTGTATGAAGGATATTTTTTTATTTCTGCAATAAATTAAGCTTTTCTTCTTCTCTTTCATCTAATTCTTCATCATCCCTGGGCCCTTTCTCATATTTGATCACATGAAACAATTCATTGTATGTGTGGGCCCCATCAAACCCAAAAGCGTATGGAGAATCTACACAAATGGGCAATTTAACATCTTTAGTAGCTTGGCTTCCATGCTTGTCTGCTTGGTTTTGACAAATTTATTTTCCCTACTAACTGATGATTCCATCATTATGGGGGTTTGTTCACTTGACAGTGTTGTTTCCTTATTAACTTCTATGACCTCAATTTGATCCTTGGTTGGCCCGCAATTGATCTCTCTTGTTGATATTTTTGTCTCCTACCATACTCTTTGGTAGCCATGTAGAAATTATTGTAGGTTAGTGTAGCAAAAGACAAGGAATGTAGGGTTCAACTCAAAAAAAGGAATTAAATCCACTAATAGCTAACTTCTAGAAATTCGAAATGGAAACCAGTTTTCAGGACAATGATATTTACCTTAACTTAAAGTGCATGTCATCATAGAAAATATATGAATTTTAGCTAGAATTTATATCTCGAACTTGGGTTTCTCAAAATCAATTCGTATGGGAAAATCAAGGGAAGCATAGCTCATGGAAGTAGCTCACTTGGGAAGTAATTCCTTTTGAGGGTCGAAAGAGGAAATCTATCAGGGGCACATGCAATCACAAACTAAATTCAATCTAAGGAAAATTTGAATGCGTATAGAAATCACCATTAGCTAAAACAAAGAAATTATCCACCTAGCCCATTTAAAACTAAAATTGCTAATTGATCAAGTGCATTTTGAAATCAAGTACCTGGTTGGAGAAGCCCATTGAAAAGCAATATTTTATGCGTTGTAACATTCTTGAGTTTATTCAACAATTTCAAGCATTACAAGGGGGGACCAATCGTTGCTTCAATGCATAGACTATTCGAATAGATGGGCTTTACATTTGACTTCAAACTTTCAAATAAAAAAGACTAAAGGGTAAGTTTGCATTTATTTGTAAATTCAAAAGGTGGTGATTTGATCCATGACACTGTTGAATTGAGTTGAGATTGAATGTGCTTTAAAAGTGTGCTAATGCGTAGGTGGCATCTATACATTAAGAATTTAATTCAAACTTTTAAAATGACTTCACATGTGTTAAGAGTCCAAGAGCGAAAGTGGGTTGATCTATGAATCGAGGCCTATTGGGAAAATCAGGACCCCTTATAATTAATTTTAAATGAGGTCATGCCTAATTTTATACATTGGGCCTGATCATAGAATCGGGACAAAGGTTCTTAAGTAGGAGGCCTGATTTTGAAAATTTGGCCAATCACAATCGCTCTTAAAACATTTCAAAATAAATGTTTTTCAATCAGGAGCAAGAGTTCGGTGATTATGAGGGAACTTCAAATAAAATCCAAGATTTGAACAGAGAGCCAATGGGAAAAGAGTCCAACTTAAAAATCAAGGTTGATTGGAAAACCTAGACCCCTTTTCACTATGTTTTGGAGATGGTAGGCCCAATTTAGAAAATCGGGTTGATCGTTGAATCAGGCCAAGGTTGAAGCACTTTGGTGAATGCAGGGTATGATTCAAAGGTTTTCGATCAATTAAAAATATGGCCTTCAGAGGTAAAGTCCAAAACTTATAAAAATAATATGATATAGAAGCCTAAAATTATCAAAAATATCTAAAAAACTGTATAGTTTGAATGGTGATGGGAGGGTCCAATTTGGACATCAGGGTCGATCTCCAAATTGGGACAAGGCTCAACAAAAGGAGATGAAGAGAGAGATCAATTTTTTAAATGAGGCCCAATTGGAAAATGAATTGGGGAATGTAAGTTTGAATATAAAAGGACTTCAAAGGGAAACAAAATGATCATTCGTACAAATAATAAAAGGGACCTGATTAGAGAATCACGCATGATTTTGAAATTGGGTAAAGAAAATGTGAATAAAGTGAAAAGGGGGTTTGATTTGAGAATCTGGAATTGCAGGGGAAAATTTAGAATAAGAAAAGATAGAAAAGAGGATTGAAAAAGTTCAAATAAAGGAAACTTCCATCAAAATAAACGAGATCAAACTAAAGAAGAAAATGAGGAAATGGGAAATCAAAGAAAAATTTGAGAATTAAGCCATCTCAACAAGGATTGAAAGAAACTAGGCTACATGGAAATGCAGAGGTAAGATAAAAATAAATCCTAAAAAGGAGAAAATAAATCCTAGACATAAACTAGGCTATTGAGACCTCAACAAATGGCCACATTGAGCAAGGCTAGAACCTCGGCTATTTTTTATTGTGTTATGATCCTGAAGTGCAACGAATATTTCCTTATGTACTCAAGTTGACTAAGCATTATATAAGCAATAGGTCCCTTTGAAACTTTCCTTGTGATGGAGTCAATGATCATACTTGCAGACTAGCTTAGAAAACTTTTTTTTCTTGTATCGAACAAGAAAAGTGGATGTTGCAACACATTGAATTCTTTCACCAAACTAGGGTGTAAGGATGATCATGTGTAAAATCGCTAGCCTCCCAAGCTGGACCATGCTACTCCAAAAACACTCTGACATTTATCTGATACCACAATGTAACGTCCCATAGCCTCCCAGGTTGGGCCATGTCACACAATCTCAACTTTTGTAGCTTTGAATCAACCATATTGTAACATCACCCAACATACAAATGAACAATGCTACTATGAAAATGCACTGCGTATATTTTATACTAAACCCTAGTCTGCACAATATCACTTGAAGTAATGCGTTCAACCTCAAACGGAGGCACGCCACACTAATTTTCTCCTTTTAAACTGACTTTAAGCAGCTGAAGTAACTAAAAACAATTGTGCATGGGTATACTTATCACACGGTACTATCGTGCACACAACCATCTAGGCATCACACACCAATTCTGATCTTCTTATGCTCAAGGTCTATTTCCCTATATGCACACATGAGTTCCAGCCTCATGTGCACATAGGCTACTTTCTTGCGCACCCGACCATTCAATCCTTGCCTCGGAGACTCATGACCAATATCAAAGGATAACATAACAGGAAAAACTATCAATAATCTTCATACTCAGACACAACTAAAATAATGACTATCAACACCACACTTACATGCCCAAGCAACATTAGACATAATAACAACGATTACTTATATGCAACAACATATAAGAATTAACCCATGTCAAACATAGATAAATAAGCACATAAAGAACACTTATATTTTATGAAAGTCACCAACAACACGCGTAACTCAGACGTTCCTCCCAGCCGTAGAATTTGTTGCTCGTAAGATTTCAGGAACAGGTCACCCCCGAGTTGGGGCTTAACTCCACCAAAGAAAAAGGGTTCCTAGTGATAGGATAAGATCTGATTCTGAACATAATTGTTCAATCCAAGGTGCTTGTTGTTGCAACTAGCCTATAGTCTCTCATTCCCCACGCACATGTCACACCTAAGAAAGTGTGCCCCTTCTCTACTCAATAATCCCTCAGTTGCCCCACTTCCCTTCCAGGGTTACCAACAACAAGTCAGATATAAAGTCTTTGAGAACTGCGACTAATTCCCAACACACCAAGAAAATATTCTCTACAAAACTCTCACCTGGAGAGATTGCTCACGGTCCTCACAACCAACCTCTACGACAACAAGTCCCTCACCTAGAAAAACTGATCATGGGCCTGAAAACCCACCTCTTCGACAGTAAAACTCTGGTTACAATACATAAACCCCTTACAAGCTTCTCTTTGCAAATAAGGTAATAGTCGTCCTTCCTCAGATGGTCCAACCCCCCTTTCACACGAGAGTGAATAATACATGAATGATTTCCCCGAATGGATTCCCCCCAAAATACACTAAGGCCAACAATATATATTGCATGCCTTAAAATTGACACTTGTCACTTTCAAAACTAGCTTAAGCCATTTGGTGACTCATTCCCTACACTCGGGAAGTTAGGATAAAATAAATATCCATAGCTTACACTTTTTCGGAAATATTATTAAAATATTTCCTACGACTTAAGTCTCGCCCCCTTTTCCCTTTTACGGTGGAATTAACCCCCCATCTCTTTTCTTTCGAGTCTCTCTACATGCAACGATGTAATATTATATTAATAACTTGAGTATGATTACACTTTACATGGATAGGAGCATTGACCTATCTGTGTCCCGACTCACTAGCCTCATAATCACACAGGCTCTCCGACCTCGATACATATACATCCATATATATATATACATATATATAACTCAGCTCGGTGCACACTCTCAGGTCATTCCCACACACTTACCCAAGTGCATGCAACACTGTGAAATGTGCACACCCTTTCTTTAATGTGCAACCACACACACTTACCCAGGTGCGCACATCACTATGAAATATGTGCACCCTGTCTTTGATAACAATTCCTGTGCACTACTTAGGTGCACACAAGACCAAAACTTAGTGCCAATGGCTCACTAGCCTATATGTACATTTACACTTACAACTGGTACCAATAGCTCACCAACCTATATGTACAATTACAAAGGGTTAGGATTAGGGACATTACATTTCCCTCCCCCTTATTTATGCATTGTCCTCAATGCATCATATACACAGGTACATACAAAATTTCAAAAATTCTCAAAAAGATGTGGATACTATATCCACATAGCATCCTCACGCTCTCAAGTTGCATCCTCAGGACCGTATCAGGTCCATTGGACTTTTACCAGCTCCATGGCTCGATTCTGGAGTTGTTTGATTGTCCGATCCAATATGCAAATCGGTCGCACTCAGAAATCACCTTCTGGCACCACCTTAATCACATTCCAATCAATAATATGATTAACATTAGGTACGTAATTTTTAAGCAATGACACGTGGAGAAATTATGAATACAAAAGGATGCAGGAAATGCAAGCATATATGTGACAGGACCATTCCTCTCTAGGATTTCAAATGGCCCACAGTAGCGCGCTGCCAACTTAGAACAATTCCCCAACTTCAAGGAATTGCGTTTAGCTTTCACTTTTAAGAACACATGGTCGCCCACTTTAAATACTCTGTGGGTTCTACCTTTATCTGCGCAACTTTTATTCCAGCCCTGGGAAGCCTTTAAATTATGCCTTATCTTTACCATTTTCTCTTCCATTTCCCTAAGCAGATCTAGCCCAACTATTGTGCAGTCTGCTAGGTTGTCCCAACTCACTAGCGTGTTGCACTTTCTACCATAAAGTGCTTCAAATGGGCTCATCTTTAAAGATGATTGATACCCATTGTTGTAAGCAAACTCTACCAAGTGAAGGCAGTCTTCCCATTTTGATGGTTTTTCCATCACATACATCCTCAACATGTCTTCAATCACCTAATTTACCCTCTTTGTTTCTCCATCTGTCTCAGGGTTATATGTTGTGTTGAAATTCAGATTTATTCCAAATCCTTTGAATAAACCTTTCCAAAAGTTCAAGGTGAACTTGGAATCTTTGTTAGACACAATTGTCTTAGGTGCACCATGCAACTTAGCAATTTCTCGCATGTATATCTCAACAATGTCGGTTTCCTTGTGTGTTGACTTCTTTGGAATAAAATGGGCAGCTTTAGTAAGCTTTTCCACCACCAACATAATAGAATCATGTTGCTTAGCACTCCTAGGCAACTTAATTATAAAATCCATGGTTACAAGTTCCCACTTCCACTCAAGAATGGGAAAAAGATGTAGCAAACCAGTTGGATTTCTATGATCAGCCTTGAATTTTTGACATTCAAGACATCTAGCAATAAATTCAACAACTTCCTTTTTCATACCTAGCCAACAGTATTGTTTTTTTATTGCAACAATTGTCTTTTAGTAACCTGGATTTCCAACATAAGGAACCTTATGCATCTCTGACAATATCATACTTTTTCAACTCCTAATAATTTGGCACATAGAATCTGTGTCTATACATGAGGATCTCGTCTGCTCTTAGCTCATAACCTTCCAAATTATGTTGTCACATACCTTATTGTAAAGTCGCCTTTATGTCCACATAGCGTTGATCTAATTTGGCAACCTCTAAATTTTTATCACACAAATCGGATTTGTACATGCTAACGGCTATAACATGCATCTCATGCACCCTCCTGTTGAGTGCATCAACCACCTTGTTCTCTTTCCTCTGATATGCTTTATGTCAAAGTCATACTCACTGAGGAATTCTAACCACCTACTTTGTCTAGCATTTAAACTTGGTTGTCCAAATAGATATTTCAGACCACTATGGTCTGTCCTCAACTCAAATCTTTTACCCATGAGATGATGCCACCAAATATTCAAGACATGCGCTATGGCTGCCAATTCCAAGTCATGAGTAGCATAGATCCTTTCATGCTCTTTTAACTTTCTTGATTTGTAGCATACCACATGCCCATTTTGATTAAGGACTCTGCCAAGCCCTTATTTGCATGCATCCATGCACACAACAAAGTCTGCATCTGGATCAACAATTCTCAAAATTGGCGCACTTGTCAGCAAACTCTTCAAGTGTTGAAAACTCCTGACACAATCCAAAGTCCATTCAAATTGCGCACCTTTCTTTCGCAAAGATGTAACTGGATGCACAATCTGTGAGAATCCTTCAATAAACCTTTTTTAATAACCTGTAAGTCCCATAAAGGACCTCACCTCTGTGATATTTCTTGGTGTCGGTCATTCCTCAATGGATTTTATCTTTTTTGGATCCACAACTATTCCTTCCTTGAAAATAATATGACCCAAATAATGAATTTGTCGCTGATAAAATGAGCACTCACTCAACTTTGCATACAATTGATGCTCCCTCAATACTTGCAGTACCATCCTCAATTGTTCCTTGTGATCCTCTTCAGACTTTGAGTAAATAAGTATGTCATCCAGAAATACAATGACAAACTTATCTAAATAACTTCTGAAAACTCCATTCATCAAACACATGAAGACAACTGGAACATTTGACAACCCGAATGGCACCACTGTGAACTCATAATGTTTGTACCTCGTTCTAAAGATCGTCTTATTGATGTCTTCTTCCTTAATTCTCACTTGGTGATATCCAGATTTGAGATCAATATTTGAAAATATCAGTGTGCCCCACAGTTATTCAAAGAGGTCATCTATCCTTGGCAAAGGATACTTTTTCTTTATTATTACTTTGTTCAACTGCTTGAAGTCGATACAAAGTCTCATTGTACCATCCTTCTTCTTCACGAACAATACTGGGGCACCTCAAGGTGACACACTTGGGCGTATATACCCCTTCTTCAAAATCTCTTCAAGTTGCATCTACAACTGCTTCAGCTCTGGCGTACTTGTCCTATAAGGATTCTTGTATACAAGTGTTGTTTCAGCCATCAAGTTTATAGAGAAATCAATATCTCTTTCTGGTGGCAATCTCGGTATCTCTTTAAAGACATCCTCAAACTCTTTCAGTACTACACAGTCTTCAACATTTGGCACTTTATCCTTAGGTGCCCCTTCCATGTGCATTGCAAATACTTGACATCCTTTCCTATAGTTTTTCTTCAATTGCAAGACTGAAATTTCTCTGATAGATACAACTCTTGGAATTCCTTGAACCGATCTTAAGTTCCCTTCCTCATCCAAGCAAGTAAATGCCTTATTATAACAGTCAAGGACAACATGGTGCTCGTCCATCCAATCCATACCAATGAGGAAATCATACAAGCCCAAAGGTATGATATTCAAATCAACCTTTTTGCTTTGTCCATTCATCTCCATTGGACATGTCTTAACTATTTCATTAATTTTCCTTTTTGCTCCTATAGCTAATTTCACTGACCAAGGTTTTCCCAACTTGATTCTTGGCAAAATGAATCTTTCCACCATCTTAGGATCTGGATAACTATGAGTAGCTCATGAGTCAATTAAAATAGCAATGGGTTGATCATTAATCTTACCTTCCACCTTGATCACGTGTGACTGAAACTCAGTTTGTTTGTTATCCAGTGCTGTGTAAATCCTAGGTGCATTTCTGCCCATGTCTTCAACTGTCGCAACTTATTGTACATTATATGCAATCCTCACTTTATCACCTCTTTGAGGGAAATCTCTGCACATATGATCCCCACCACAACCCCAACATTGAATAGGTTGTTTCATTGGATTTTGCTCCACTATCTCCATCATTCTGGACTCCTTAGGAGTTGGTTGTCCTTGTGGAGTATTCCTGAAAAACAGTGGCTTAGCCCTCTTTTTCCTTTGTTCCATCAAGATTTTCATCTTATCTTCCCAAGCCTTTTGGAAAGTCGATCTTCCCCTTTGTTGCTCATAAAGGCATTTAGCACACCTTATTGTTTCCTCCAATGTCTTGGGGTAATCATATTGTATCTTGTCACTGATAAATGATGGCAGCCCACTCAGATACCTCTGAATTTTAACTTGTTCATCCTTGATGAATGTGACATATTTCAGCAACTCTAAGAATATTCTTTCATACTCATCTATTGTCATATTCTTAAGCTTGAGTTCGAAGAACTCCTTCATTTTCTTGTCATAGTACCACTTGGATAAGATTTTCTTTTGGAAATACTTCTTGAACTCCATCCAAATAACTTTCTTTTCATCAATGTGTTGCACTTGCACAAACTGATCCCACCACATTGATGCTTTTCCTTTTAGTCAATAAATGGAAATTCTCTCTTCTGCTTACACAGAATAATTGTGCAACTGAAAGTGCTTCCTCATACCCAACAACCAAGTCTCTGCATCTTCATCCTTCTTGTGCTCACCGTAAAAGGTAGGAGGCTTGACCTTATTCATTTATGCATGTAGCTCATCCAACCTTGTCCTTCTCTTATTTTTGTTGATAGGAGATGGACTTGTACTATTGTTCTCTTTCCTAAATGAATGCTTTGGCGAGTGAGGTCGATGCCTACCAACACTTCTTGATTCTCTTCTTTTCTCATCATAAGACCTACAACTACTTGACCTACTTGACTCGGTCTCCTTATCCATTTTATTTTCTATTATGTCTAGGCTCTACATCAATTTGACACTGAAGTCATATTGTTGCTCCTTGGCTCTCATAAGCCTTTCATTATCATCCTTATAGCTTTGGACATCTTTTTGCAATCCCTTTATTGTTTCTACCAAGTTCATTCACTCCTCCTTGGATTTTGTACCATCAACACCCAAACCGACATACAATCCTTGAATTCATCATCAAGACAGTAAGTCCTCTACGCATCTTCCATGCTTTTGATCTTCTACGTTGATTTTGTCCTGCTCTAATCATTGATAATTCTGCAAAATGTGCAGGCAACAAGATTTGTTAGGTGAATTCATGAGATAACTTCTTGAAAATTATGCACAATCTTGTTAGAATCCTTTCTTCCAAAACCCATGCATGCACTGGTATTCAAAACACACCAATGTGTGATGTCAATTTTTAACATATACATCGTGTATTAGTAATGTGCATGCACCACAAATTTGTTCTGTGCAGCCCCAAACATTCAGTGCGCACACCAATGCATCATTGTTTACTGCGTAGTTGCAGTGCCACACTCTATAATATCATATATTTAGCATGCACATCTA
>ML854051.1:18294-29197 GCA_009831015.1 Picea engelmannii
ATACATATTTTTTGTTTCATCCCTAGAGAAAGGTTTGGGTCCCATAGTTTCCCTTCTCCCTCTGATGGATCACTCTTGCAGTTCTTCTCAGCACTCTTCATTACAATGGAACTCTCAGTAGAAGAAACATTGATGTATTTCGTCTATATGTATGCTCCTAACCTCACACATCAGGGGGCATATGTTATCACTGAAATTTTATTTGCAACACTGCACTCAAATGGTTACATAAATACAGTAATGCCAACAAAAATTAGTTCACTTGCAGCAATAAAATCCATTTCAAAAGGAAAATGCTTTACAATTGGGAAAAAATTGGCATGCGCAAATTCACTAGAGAAAGTGTTTGCACAGTGCATGGGCCAACAAATCCCTCAGAGCACACAATGCGCCAAATGTGCGACTGTGTATGAGAAAATTTGCATACTCCTCTGAACAATGCATTTATGGATATTGTCACCCCCCCAACCACTTATGGACCAACTCCCAACCTGATTTGACCTCCATATCTGAGAAAAATCTGAATGGGGGGTTGGTCAATGACCAAAGGGTGCCCTAAAAGACCCCTTGTTCACACTAAGAACCAACTATATTTTTCCTTGAATAAATGCTATAAATGAAAGCCATTGGCGTACTAAGAAACCAAGATCTTCATAGTATTGTTATGTTGCCTCAATTCTCCTTTGAGAATCCTCTTGTCTCCTTCGAGTATTCAATCATCATTGCAATAGGCCATTCCACTCACCTCTTGAGGGAATAGGCATTGATTTTCTTCATCATTTGCCATTTTTCTTCCATTGTCAGAAGATATCTCCATTAGGGAACTCAATAGCCCTCCCAAGGAGGAAGAGGGGACCCATAGGTCCTCATTTTTTTCTATGGTGTTTTTCCAACTAATATAGTTATCCATTGGTGGCATTATCTTGGTCATTGGTTGATTGTTTATGGTTCTAAGTTTCTTATTGTTATAACCCTAAATTGCACCACATATGCTTACCTGGCATCAGGCCAACTCATAACCATTCCTTGCCAAAGTCATACTGAATAAACTCTTGAAAATCCTTTTAAATCAAGTAAAACACGCCCTAAACTACTACTGCACACGTTGGAATGTTGGCAGGCCTACTACTGCACGCATTGGAACGCTGGCTGGCCTACTACAGCCCGCGTTTACGTAACAAAGCACAAAAACAGGAAATTTTTCGACGGGACAAAAAGCTGTGGGTCAGTTAACTGAAACTCCCGGCCATGCATGGCCGAGAGTTCGTCCAAAACCCTAGCTCCTTCTAGCCTATAAAATAAGGGGTAGGGGTACTATTTGGAAGGGAAAAGAATATAGCAAAGAAACTCTACCCAATTGCCGAAACCATTTGTCCCAACCCTTTATCCTTTCCTCACACTTAAGGAGAATTAAAGAAAAGCAGTTGGAGGACAAAGAAGAGGAGGAGCCCAGGATCAGGATCAAGGAACGGTGGTCGGTCTCTATCATTATTGTAAGTTGATTCATGTTGATATTAATAAAAGAATACTTTTCTCATCCCAATGCACGAGTTATATATATTCTATTTGACTTATGCTTGATCTCTAACCCTCAAGTATAAAAATAGCATGCATGCGTAGTATTTTGTCTCAATTGCAAGATTGTCTTTGGAAGGAGCAGCGCAAGCAAGAAGATAAAGCGCAACAGAGGATCTATATCAAACATCGATAAAAAAGGTTAGTAGGTATTTTCCATGCTTGTTTGTGAAAAAGGGGTTTGAGTATTGGGGTGATAGGTTAAAAGTGGTTTCTTTAAGGTCATGATTTGCGTACAAGTTCATCCCTAGCTTGTTAGTCCATAGGGTATTATTTCCCAACAACAGAATTGGTGACTCCACTAGGGATATTACTCTTAGGGTTCCGGATTTAGTTGAAGGTTTTTGGGTAGTTCAAAGAATTAGATTTTTTGTTTCTTTGTTTGTTTGTTTTTTGTTAGGTCAGAGATAGCAGGGAACCTGGTTCTTAATACCAGTTTTTCCTTGACTTTTGCTTGACATTTATTATCGGGACACACAGAGGTACACGTTGCCTGCAGAAGGCCTGCACACATGTAACCTGCTCCCTAACATTCTACAGCTCACGTTTGAACGCTTGTTGTAGAGGTTTCAGTAGCATGTAGGACTCAGAGAGCTTAAGAGGCAGTCTCCTCTTCCCTATCAGAATTTAACATTCTTAGGGGGCTTTCTGGATCCTGTCTAGGTCTTGCTGGTTCACAGTCTTGTCGCAGTCTGCTTTATTGTGCTTGTTATTTTTTGCATTTATTTTCCTTTTCTGTTAAAGAAGAAACATTCAAGCCTTCAAGAGACCCTGGTTGTCAATACCAGAGGCCTCTTCCAGGTCTGGGTTGTCTGTGTTTAGTTTTGTCTTGGATTTTACACATACACGCGGCCTGTACCAGTTCAGACCATGGGTACCCGCGCTCTGCTGTAGCTCAGCATGTGTTCGCATGCGTTCTATTTCAGTGACAGTCACGGGCTTGTCAAGTTGCTTTTCATTCAGGGTGGGGCAGTCACTCCCTCATGTGGTGAGAAGTTTTTCCTCTCAGGCGTTTGAGTCTAGGGTTTCACAGTCAGTAGGTTAGGGCATCTTATCCTTAGCCTGTTTTTTCTCAGTTAACGTTTGATAGAAAAGATAAAAAAAAAAAAAATGTGTTTTATGGTTTTTAGACAAGCGTAAGGAGCGGTGCTTTCTCGATTTCCATTGAGTGTCTTTGCTCTGTTTCTTTGCAATCTGTGCTTTAAGCCAGAATTTTATTCTATCTTCTTGGTTTTGTGCTTGTCGACATTTTCCCTTTGTTGCTTCATTTAGCACTCAAATAAAAAATATATATATATCTCTTTTTCATTTTCTTCTTTGTTTGAATATTGTGTTGTTGCATCAGTAGCTAGGAAGAAGCCTTTTGTCTTAAGTTTTTTYAGTGCATTTAGGAGCATAAGTAGCTCACAGATTGAGCAAAATTCCTTTATGTTTGTTGCAGGAAATCTTAGCAAAGTTCAAAAGAAAAKAAGTCTTTCTTAGTGAAAAGTTGCTRGTTTTTGCATTTTTTGTATTTTTTTTTGCTTCCAAGAATTTCTTCTTCATTTTGCTTTGAGTCTTTACACACCATCAGTTTCACTTTCATACCTTGTGACATAAAAAATCCAATTAAAATCAATGCTAATTAAAATCTATTAGACTTTTTGTTTGTAGGGTTCATACACTAGCTCAGGACTAGGGCCTTGGAATAGGTTGGAGAGTAAACTCTCCAAGGCCGCTCAAACCAAACATTGGAGTCTATGATAGGGAGTGTATAAGTCCAGTTACATGGAAGTTATCCGAGACCCCCCTATAACACAGGTTCTAAACATGAGGTCAAGTAAGGAAAGGTAGCGGAGATAACCCCTCCAAAGCCGAACCGAGCGTAGTGGAGAACACATATCAAGGATTTGTTAAGGGATTCCATCGTTTTCATTTGCCACAGAGATTCATGGGTCTAGAATCCATTCGAGGTCCTCAGTTGTCTTCCAGACCATTTTCTCTCGATACCCTTGACAGGTTTCAAGCTTGATACCCTGCTCATTGTGGTCTACCCGACTATCGACTGTACCTGCCTGGTGACTGTTCGCATGTTGGCAAACTAGTTTCAAATATTTTCTAGGGACATACACATGTGACTGCGGGGGTATACCGTGGTACCTAGGATAGACATCGGGCCATGCTTTGCAGAGTATACCTGGAGGGTGCTTCTGTATTCGAGTTTCACTTGCACCGGTAAGTTGCTCTAGTGTTGGTTGTTGTAATTGTTCTTCAAAATAGTTAGTGTGCTTGTATTATCTCATAGGGGATTCTTTTTAGTGTGTATTACTATTTGATCATGTAGAATACCTTAGCGTGCTGAGAATATTCTCACACAGTGGAGGATTCAGAGCTCCGCTGGTCACGAAGGCTTCTAGGCCTGCTGCGGGTTATACTGGAGCCACCGCCGCCAGCATTGAGGTGGAAGCTAGACCAATAAGGGTCTTTCGAAGCAACCGGGTTACCAACCATTGAGCCCAAACAAATCCCAGAGGGATAAACCGCCAATCTTGGTTTGGTTGAAACTCCAACCATTGATACTTGGCCACAAGTTATTGTGCCAATTCAATTTTACGAACACATGTCAGTGCATCACACAGTTATGGAACCAAATTCTGTTATTTCTTATGGGAATTCTTCCATTCCCATCACCGTTGCTACCACAGGAGAAGCTTCTCCTAACTTTCCCTTGTCGTCGGTCCGGGCCACCATGGTCTCAGCCGCAACTACGTCGCATAGTGGACCGACCCCATCTATCACAGCGGCCACACCTCCCTTCACACCTAGTGCGACAGGCCCTCTGTTTTCATACGGTATGCCTAGTTCAGGCACAAGTCCTGCACTCACTCAATCCACTTTACAGACTTTGGTTCTGGGGGAAGGGAGCTCTAACGCTCCTCTACAAGGTCAACATGGGGGCATTCATGTCCCGTTTAATGCTTTTCCTTACGCTGGAGGTCACATCTCTCCTTTGTCCCCTTCATTTGGTGGTGCGCATCAGCAGTCCGCCAGGAAGCCTGCACACACGAGTTCATTTGGAGCTGGGAGTCAAGGAACACCTACGCAAACTCAGCCGGTAGGTTCATCAACGTTTGTTTGGAACGGGATGTTTGGTAATAACACTTTCACATCCACTGCTTTCCCATCTGGGGGCACACACATTTTTGGACAGTCTACTCTGGCATATGGTACTATTCCTGCGTTGGGGGCACATATACTAGGACCTTGGAACTCAGGACAAGGATCCATTCCTTCCTCTGGAATGTCGTTCTAGGGTAATTCTTTCCACAGTCAATGGAACCCCGGACAGACGTATATGCCTCTCCCATCAGGACCGGCATGGAGTAATTCTTCCCAAAGTTTGTCAAACATGATGAATGCCCAACATCCTATGTCCTTTATGGGGAATCAGCTGATGATGTCTCCACAGATGAAAAACCCTTACGCTGGTCAGGGCGATGGTTTCTACCAGAATCCAGGCCAGCAGCCAAACTTTTCCTGGCAGCCTGGTGCCAGTCAAACTCCAGGACCCTTTTTCCCAGGCTATTAGCAACAGCCCAAACTACCATTCTTGGTGACATTACACTTTCCAGATTTGACACGGTTGTTAAATGATCCTATCTGTCACGATCCGCGTTGGCCTCCTATGCCAACGAAGTTGACTTCGGACATCCCAAAGTTCAAGGCCAAGCCTAACGAAGATCCAGGTGATCACGTGACCACTTTCCATCTTTGGTGTTCATCTAACTCACTGAAAGATGACTTCGTCCAGTTGTGATTGTTTCAATGCACTCTTATTGGGAGTGCCACAAAATGGTACATAGAGCTTGATCATTCATGATACTCTTCTTTTGGCGACCTGGTGATGGCCTTCCTTAACCATTTC
Organism: Picea engelmannii; assembly: GCA_009831015.1. Classification (NCBI taxonomy): domain Eukaryota; kingdom Viridiplantae; phylum Streptophyta; class Pinopsida; order Pinales; family Pinaceae; genus Picea; species Picea engelmannii. Next base: position 23,774 of record ML854051.1, read on the forward strand.
CAGTTACCTGTGAGATACGACACCAGCACAAAGTTGCTAGCCAATTTCAAACATACGACAGCAGACCATATCTGTGATCATATCCGAGAGTGGCGACGCTGAAAGAGTCTAATCAAAGTACCAGTTCCACTAGCATTCCTGCTTGAGTGGTTCCTTAAGTCTTTAGTACCGCAATTATCCAAAGATGTCGCAACTTCTGGGGTTTTCTCCGAAGAAGATGCCATCATGAGGGCTCAACAGTTTGAGCTTATCTATTCTCAGTCTGGTCTATTGTACAACATCCTGCCAGATGCACCACGATCGATACTAGATAAAACCAGACAGAGAGTCGGCCCACATGCCGATGGTATAGTTGGTTCGGCACAAACCAAGCCCGCTGAGCAATTGACAAAACAATTGCAACAGTTATCTATACAACACTCAGCGGCCAACCAGACTACTGCTTTGGCTGCTTCTCCTACCCAAATGTCGGAAGTACGCTCCGTACAGATGACTAACCCAAAGGCCACTCAACAGCCTGAAGGGAAGAAAAAACAACGCAAGAAGGGTAAGGGGGATAAGAAACCCACTGATAATGATAGCGAGGGCACCACAGAAAAGAGGAAGGAGAGGTCCGTACAACTTATGTGTGGAATACCACCCGACCCATCTATGTCCTCGACTTTCGGAGGCCCAGAAGTTTGTCACATAGCAATAGCAAGCCGTGTTGACTAATCCCTTTCAACATGGACAAAATTTAACTCAAGCCTCTACAAGTGCCGAAGGGGGCAGCCAACAAACCTGCCCTCCCCCAAATAATTCCTCTTCCGTGAACGTATATATGGTTAGGGGTGATGCTTTAATAATGACTAGAGCACACGACTATAGTAAACCAAGCGCCTCTGAGAAGGGCAAAGAAGCCGAACTCCCATCTCTTCCTCTACAAATTGAGAATACGTTGGGAGAAATGATGACAGGCATTCCAAAAGCTGCGTTTGAGAAAGCTTCTCACAATCCAAACACAAGGGCCGCCCAGAACTACTCTGTGGTGGAAGATTTATCCCAAACCCCTTGTGCTATGTCCTCTTTGGAGGTCCTCCAAAGTTTCCCTGCTCAGAAAAAATCCTTGTTGTCTGCTTTAGGCTCTACTGAGACTTGTAACCCAGGTACCATCATGTTAGATATGACTGACTTGAAACCTCGTTTTCCTTACCACGTTGCGTTTCAAATAGTAGTGGCTCATCCCACGAAAACTTTTACACGTAATATCTTCCGCACGGTGGTTGACGAGGGTGCTTCTACTTGCGTTATGTCGTTAGCATGCTGGAAATCCATTGGTCGGCCTAAGTTGTCTCCCTCACCTACTCTCCTCACTACGTTCGATGGTCGTTCTTTCCGACCACATGGCATGATTCCTTCTTTCCCTGTGCAGTTAGGGGGAAAGACTGTTTACGTCGAAGTAGAGGTAGTCGATGCCCCCCTCGACTACAATCTCTTGTTAGGTCCTAGTTGGACTTATGCTATGCAAGCAGTGGTCGCTACAGTTTTCCGATTCTTGTTGTTTCCACATGAAGGCTAGATCATGACCATTGACCAATTGTCCTTCTCTAGACTTGACCCAGCTTTGGGGGCATCCACAGTTCCCATGATAGATAATCCTCAAGCTGGTTTCATTAACGTAGGAGTTGGTTTGTGCCCATCTTTGATGGGTACTTTTGATTACCCATCTCCTCATGGCGATGTCAAGTTTATATCGACTCACCACAAGGCTGATATTTTTCACGTCTCGTCATTCCACATGACTTACTTTCAGGATCCGTGGATTCTTCCTTCCCCATCATCCACGATGGATGAGACAGGGCACGCTGGCATGTCCATGCCCTTGTCGGTCGCTGAAGTAGCATACTCTTTAGTCCAACAAACTTCACCTACTCCTGATCCAACTCCTGCACAAGAGTTGGATCCACTTCTTGAGCCTATCTGGGCTCAGGGTTCTCTTGCTACCACCGATTCGTTAGACTTAGTCTTGCCTTCCGACGAAGCTGTAATCGAAGCAATGACTAGTCTAGACAAACCTTGGGAAGATCTTCATCACAAATCATATTTCCTCCTAGAGTTAAGCCGAATCGAGGCCGGAGAATTCATTATCACCATGACGAGAGATCAACCATGTCTCATTAACCTCTTAGCTACACAGGAAATTTATTCTAAGGGAAATATGGAAACTATCGCTGCCACTATACCTTTCAACATCTCCCGAAACCCTGGTGTTGTGGAGAATGTCTTCGTCGGAGCGGATTGCTCCCCCAAAGAGGTTCAGATTTACACGGATCTTTTCAAAGAATTCCGTGACGTTTTTTCCTGGTCTTACGAGGAAATGCCAAGCATCGATCCGAAAATAGTTGAACATGAGATCACTACGTATCTTGATGCTAAGCTCGTTTGACAAAAACTTCGTCTAGTTAATCCTAGGAAAGCAACAGCCATCAAAGCCGAGGTTGAGAAATTGCTCAAGGCAAGGTTCATTTACCCGATTCATTTGACTCAGTGGGTGTCAAATCCCGTGTCGGTCGATAAAAAACAAGGCACGATTTGTGTATGTACCGATTTCCATGATTTGAATAAGGTGTGTCCAAAAGATAATTATCCAACCCCATTCATCGATCAGATCATTGATGAATGCACTAGTTTTGAAGCCTTTTTGTTCATGAATGGTTTTTCAGGATACAATCAAATCCAAATCAAACCTGAGGACCAACACAAAACGACATTTATTTGTCTGTGGGGTACATTCTCTTATTGTAAGATGCCTTTTGGTCTCAAGAATGTTGGAGCCACTCTCCAGCGGGCCATGTCTTTTGCATTTCACGATCTCAAACATATATTCGAGGCCTATCTAGATGATTTAGCATCACGCTCTCGCAAGAGAAAGGATCATCCTATGCACCTCCGACTAATCTTCGAACGCTGTTGCTACTTCAGGATTCACTTGAATCCCAACAAGTACATCTTTTGTGTCACATCAGGACAGTTGTTAGGTTTCATTGTTTCAACAATAGGGATCATGGTCGATCCTCTTAAGGTGGAGGCAATAATCCAGTTGCCCCCCCCACGCACAATCTTACAACTTCAAAGTCTTCAAGGCAAGGCGAACTTCTTACGACGCTTCATCGCCAACTATGCCAAAATCACCAAGGGCTTCATGCGTTTACTGAAGAAAGATGTTCCCTTTTTCTGGGACGAAGCCGCTCAACGCTCTTTCGACGCATTAAAACACGCCTTTACTACCGCACCTTTGCTACGACCACCTAATTATAACAAAGACTTCTTATTATATCTGGCTGCCGAAGAGTCAACCATAGGCATGGTTTTAGTTCACGAGGATGATTCGTTTTCCAAATACGTGATCTATTACTTGAGTTGAGGCCTCGTAGGACCGGAACTTAATTATACCCATCTCGAGAAACTTGCATTGGCAGCAGTTCATGCTGTTCAACGGTTCCATCACTATGTTCTATTTCACAAGACCACCGTCGTTGCCATCGTGAATCCATTCCATTACATGTTGACACGATGAGTTATCGAGGGAAAAATCAGTAGATGGATGGTAATCCTCCAAGAATTTGACTTAGACTTCGTTTCAGCCAAGTCCAAAAAGTCACTGGTCTTCGCAGAACTTATCTCGGAGCTTCCGGTTGAGTCAGGTGACGTTGTGCCTGAGGAATCACCTATCCGGGGGGATATGTTTCTAATTGAATCTTCAGACCCCTGGTACGGAGATATACTGATCTATATCCAGACTTTGAAGTGCCCCACTTCTGCTTCTCATGACGAGCATTGGTGGATATGCCATCAGGCTAAGAACTATCTCATACTCAATGATACATTGTATTAGAGAGGTGTAGACTGCATCTTACGCCGATGTCTCACTCATGAGGAGGCCATCATAGTGATCAATGATTGTCATATAGGATCCTGTGGCAATCACTTGTCCGGGTTGGCAACAACCCATTAGATTTTATGAGCAGGTTACTTCTGTCTCACACTTATGAAAGATTGTATCGAGTCAGTTAAGAAGTGCCATCTGTGCCAAATCTTCTCACGGAAGATGAGGGCACATCCAGCTCCCATGTTTCCTATCATCACAGTTGGTCCCTTCACTAAATGGGGGATTGATTACACTACATGCAACCCCCCGTCAGCAAGGGGGCACCACTATATCATCGTAGCTGTTGACTACTTCACTAAGTGGGTCAAAGCTATGCTAACGTTTAAAGATGATGGAGCGACTGCAGCTCTCTTCTTATTTAACCAGATTATAGCACAGTTCGGCGTCCCGAGAGAGATTGTCACTCACCATGGCAGTCACTTTTAGAATCAAATGATGTCTGAGTTAACATCAAATCTTGGGTTACGGCAAGAACATTCCTCGCCTTACTATCCCTAAGCCAATGGGCAGGTGGAAGCTGTTAACAAAACTCTTAAGACGATTCTACAATGAACTATCAACTCATCCAAGTCAAATTGGCATTTGATGTTATACTCATAATTATGGGCTTACCGAACCTCAGTTAAGACTGCAACCAGTTTCTCACCTTTCCAACTCGTTTACGGGCTGGAGGCAGTCTTTCCCATCGAATGTAAAATTCCATCTCTGAAATTGGCAGTACATTTATTGTCAGATACTTCTCCACTTGAAGAACGGTTAGTACACCTTAAGCAGCTTGATGAACAGCATCGCGATGCAGCCTTGGCCAACAAGGCTCATAAACATAAGTTCAAGTGTCAATATGATAGGTCCATTCATCCTCGGGTTTTCTCTGAGGGCGACCTTGTCCTGGTCTATGACCAAGATAAGGACCCCCTGGGGGCAACAAAGTTTAAACCCATGTGGTTTGAACCCTTTATTGTTAAGGAGGTTTTAAAAAAAGGTTCTTATTGTTTGGTCGATTTTGAAGGGAATGCTTTGGTGGAGCCTAGAAATGAGCCCTACCTCAAGAAGTATTACTCATAGAAAGGTCACTGTGGGTAACTTTTTGTAACATATGTATAGTCTTTGTGCTATTACTTTTTTACGTTTCTTTTGAAAAACTTGTTATGGACGTGTCATTGAGGTTATCTTTCATCACTATGGCAGATGTCGAGTGAGTCTGAAGTGTTCATGTAATGTCCCCCACCTCTTAGAGAGGTGATGAGGAGACTCAGTGGCCTGGGCACCCCCACTAGGTCATAGTCTCACACTGAAGGGGGGAAAGTCACGAAGTTAAAGTTATATTTTTAAGTTTACTTAAGAAAGGAAAAGGATAAAGGAGTAAAATATAACTCAATAGAAGAATAGAAGATTAACCCTGGGAGTTAACCTAACTCAACAGAGAATTAGAAGGAAAAGTATAAGTAAGAGGTTGGGGTGAACCTATTACTCATTCTGGTTTTGGATTAGCATTT
>ML854051.1:29297-40451 GCA_009831015.1 Picea engelmannii
TGTGCTTCTACATCTTGAATATATTGTGATCTCCATGTGTTGATGAATCTTGTATGCACTTAATAACTCAATAAATTAGTAGTAGTTAGTGATTCCAAGAAAGAATTTGGCTTGGGATCATTACATTTCATTGGGTATGCGGACGGTGCTAGTCGACACACGCGAAGGCTTGCCTCCGCAGCTTGGGTAATCTTTACACCACAGGGTTAGTTGTTATCTTCTGGAGGGATATGCTTAGGCGACACCACAAATAATGTTGTTGAGTATAGTGTAGTTATTGAGTTGCTTCGTGATGCTTTGTCATTGGGTATCTCTCAACTCTGGGTCTATCTAGATGCTCAACTGGTTGTGTCGCAGCTAAATAGAGTATATCGAGTTCATGATCCAACTTTACACCGACAATTCCTTAGGGTACGTCTCTTGGAATGCAACTTTGATTATATTACATATTTTCATGTTCCTAGGAATCTAAATCAAATCACAGATGCTCTAGCTAATCACATTTTAGATTGGCATCTTGCTCACATATAAAAATATCATGATCATACACATGTAAATACATTTTTGTACACACAATCCATAAGACGCAAAAAATAAATAAAAACCATATATAAACATCATAAAATCCTCAGAGTACATAGATGGGCGCAAGCACCTCACAAGTGGGAACCATAATGAGTCACTGGGGCTTATGCCCTCAAAAAATATATACAACAAGGTGCTCGTGGCACATAAAAAGTTTAAAAGTCTTCTCAAGGCCTGTGGGCCTTATTATAATCATGTACAGCCTAGGATAAATGCCCAAACAATTGAATCCATGTTCGAGGTGCCCCCGCAACGTGAGTCTGCATAGAGGGCGGAAATTCCTCTATCTCTGCCATGGGAACTGTGCGAGTGAGCGCAGTAAAGTTTCGCTCAATCCGCCTCAGGACTCTCTCAGCCTCTCCTGCTGGGAGGTTCACGTGTACTGCTGCTGCGGTGGAAACTGTAGTATCAGGCCCTGGGCGATGCCTATTCCGTGCATAGTCGGCAGGTTGCACGGGTCCCACATCTACATGCAATAAAAGTTCACCCATCAAAAACTCTGGTATACAAAAACATGATATATATATCGAAAAGACATAAAAATTACATATGCAAACAAAAAAAAACTGTAGGTGGAGACTTACCCATCTCCCCTCGCTCCTCACCGGGAGGCACTGGTATTTTTGGATCTCTGGAGAAGTCAATCCCCGCGTATGGGTAGTCCTCAATAGCCGAGATCTGTCGTGACAGCCAAGCAAAAAATTTGTCGTTGAAGGTGTCTGTGGTCCTTCCACCACCCTATCGTGGCAGCAATGTTGCCCATCTGCATACTGCGGGGAAAGTAGCCAAATGTCCTCATACTATCATCCTAGGACTAAAACATGGGACTCTCTCAAAGAAAAACGAACACAGGATGGTCCCAAACCCGAAGTTCCTATGTGTTTGTTGTCTGCAAGTTGTCAACTAACCTGTCATGCTCGCTAGGAGTGTGGTACTCCAATCAAAAATTTGTGCATTCATGCACTGGATTGCACAGTTCATCTGTGTGTGTGAAGCCTGATGCATGACTGTGGAGCCGGTAATCCACCCAATGAGCGATAAAATAGTCTGAAGGGAGAGGCTGGTAATCCTGCTCACAGGTACCGAGGAATATCTCTGATCGGTACCAGCCTCACAATACTCTTCTATCAGCTCCGAGACTTTGCTCGGCCCCGCAGGAAAAATTTGAAAGTTGACTGGTTCCCCTCTCCTCAAGAGGCCAGTCAAAAAATAAATATCCTCGGTGGTGGGCACCAAGGATTGCCCCTCTATCGTGAAAGCCTCTGCATCAGGGTGCCAATAGTCAACCATGGCATTCAACAGCCTTGGTTGCACGGGCATAAATGGACACAAAAATAATTTCACTAACCCACACTGCGTCAGTACGGCCATAACGTTCGGATCTGTGGCCACTAATTCATTGGCAGCCTCATGCTCCCTCTCCCTCCACTGAACATACATCCTGCCAACACCACAAAGCAAAAAAGGAGGGGATCAATACTTGTTTAAATAAAAATTTCCATCACGTGGGGAGTACCCACGGCCTGTAGAGACGACAGTATCGGGTACCTGCGGGCAGGATTTTCCCTGCCTGTGGGTACCCGTGGGCTATCCCTAGACAACTTGCGTTTGCCTAGGGCCGACCTCTTTGAGGTCGACGACCACCCCCAAAACAAACTTAAATGCAATAAATGAAGTATTGAATTGCAAGATAAGGGAGTTTGTACTTACTTGGTCCAAGCAGAAGTCTGTTTCATCCATTGTAGCTCCTGGAATCACAATCTTTGTCAAAGGGGGTCTTTTGGCTCCAGAGTCAATTTCCAAATCAACAATGGTGATAATGAGTTGCCAACTTCTATTTATAGATTTTTTGGCCTCTTTTTGTCACCTTTTTGGGCCCCTTTATCAATTTATTTATACCAAAAACCATTTTCAGTGGTTCAGGAGCTATATGGGAGGGATTTGGTCAGGTATTGGGACAATTTTCATTGAGTTTCAAAAAAAATAATATATTGACGGTCCATGATTTTTTTTTTTCAAAATTCAACTTGAGCATATAGGGTTGGATTTCATCCCGACTGTTGCATCTCATTGCCTTTTGTTCTTAGGATATAGGATCGATCCCATCCGATTGCAGCAGGGAACCGTCATATCTGCTCTAGAAGTGTCATAATTTGGTGGTAGAGCTTACCAAAACATGGATGCCCTAGGTAGGTCCTAGTTGCATTATGGTGTCCATGCCATTTCTAAATAACACTGTAGGATCGGGAGTCCGTATAGTATTTCCTGAATATGAGTTTAAGCCTCATTCGCATGGGTCTTTTTTCACTCTTTGTCTTACCCTCCGGACTCCCAAAACATTATGTGTCTCCTCTTAAGCCCTTTTCAGACCCTCTAAACATGAAAAGATTGTTGAGCGATCTTGTGATCTGTCACGCTCGTTAAACTGAAAATTGAAGTCACATCTGTCCGACGGTAGTTTACCCCTTTTTCGGTCCGGATGGTCAACTGTACGAACAAAGGTATAATCTATTGAATTCCAATTCTTTAGAAGAGTATCCTCAGGTAAGATTTTATTCCTTTTTCAGGCCCGAGGGACTAAATTTACAAAAAAGAAACCCCCCTAGAGTCCATAGTTAAGCTCTTTTCAGACTCCCTAAAATTGAAAAGATTGTCGAGTGACCTTATTCTTACACACTCGTTAAAATGGTCCAGAAGAAAATTCTCGATGGAGTCCATAGTTAAGCTTTTTTCAGACTCCTTAAAATTGAAAAAATAGCCAAGTGATCTTGTCCTTTTCACACTCGTTAAAATGGTTTTGAATTGACGTCTAATCGGTGCTAGTTTATCCCTTTTTCGAACCAACTAGACTATTGATGAAAAATGTACCCCAATGGAGTTTCCTTTTATGTTTTTTCAGACTCTCTAAATATGAAAAATCACCGATCTTACCTTCTTTGGGCTCATTAAACTTACATCGAAGGATGTTACCATTGTGTGTTCTATCAACCGCATTTGCATCCTTTACCCATAAGTCTAGTAACAGTTTGCCTTTGCGTCTTAACACCTTTGACCGCTGGAGGATTTTTCCCGAGTATCATTTCCTTAGAACATCAGTCTTGTCCTTGTGCCTTGATATTGTATGTTTGTTGTACTCGTTCCTCCATTGTAACATAATACTCCTTTATTCTTTTTCAAAATCATCAAAAAGAACAAAAAAAATCAAATATACCCCAAAAAGAGGATGGGAAAGGTATTTTCTTTATTGGCAACATCATGAGTCGCCCTTGGATAAAGCACATCTGTCTATTTGATTCATCAGACTATGGGATGTAGTACGACCTTAGGAATCTTTGCTCGCTATATTGAGTTGTGTCCTCCAACGTTTGGTTACTCTTCCAAACATATGGGGAGTTTGCATTCCCTCCTGCTTCGTAGACTTATGATTAACAGATATGCTTCCTGAGTCTTATCACTTGTCGTGCTATTGTCCAAGGGAAGTTTTTCACTAAGCCTGAGTCGGCCGCTCTGCAATATGTCTCTTGTTCGCATACCCGACCATCCTGAATGTCCAGTCAAGTCTTTGTTCGAAATCACTGAAGCCTTCAGTCCGATTATCAAGATTATCAAGTCCATAACCGACGAGCCATCGAAGACCTCTGGGTAGTGCAGTTGTACACTCATATTACACTCCTACCCGAGTTTTATAAAATTTTGAAGTTGTTTCTCGAGCTCTGAAGTACAGCCATTAGGCCGAATCAGCTTCTGGGAGATGCATACCTTATATGTATATCTTTCTGATTTCGAGATGTAGCTCCACTGTGTATTGTTCACAGCTACTCTTCATAGTTGTTGACATGGATCTACAGTGTATTTGGTTGGTATCCATGGTTCTATTTTATCCCAAGCATGGGTATGCCCGCCTCGGTGAGACGTTTGACATTTTTTGCAGACGACACCTCCTGATTCCTGATTCCTGGGCTCACTCATTCAGCATATCAGTATAGATTGGTAAAGAATTGGTAATGTATTTCATCCATCAGATGCTCTTTTGACCTCACACATTAGGGGGCATCTGTTATAACCCTAAGTTGCACCACATATGCTTACCTGGAATCAGGCCAACTCATATCCATTCCTTGCCAAAGCCATGCTGAATAAAATCTTGAAAATCCTTTTAAATCAAGTAAAACGTGCCCTAAACTACTACTGTACGTGTTGGAACACTGGCAGGCCTACTACTGCATGCGTTGGAATGTTGGCTGACCTACTACAGCCCGCGTTTACCTAACAAAGCACAAAAACATGAAATATTTTGACGGGACAAAAAACTATCGGTCAGTTAACTGAAACTCCCGGCCATGCATGGCCGAGAGTTTGTCCAAAACCCTAGCTCCTTCTAGCCTATAAAAGAAGGGGTAGGGGTACTATTTGGAAGGGAAAAAAAGATAGCAAAGAAACTCTGCCCAATTGCGGAATCCATTTGTCCCAACCCTTTAGCCTTTCCTCATGCTTAAGGAGAATTAAAGCAAAGCAGTTGGAGGACAAAGAAGAGGAGGATCCCAGGATCAGGATCGAGGAACGGTGGCTGGTCTCTATCATTATTGTAAGTTGATTCATCTTGAGATTAATAAAAGAATACTTTTCCTATCCCAATGCACGAGTTATATATATTCTATTTGACTTATGCTTAATCTCTAACCCTCAAGTAGAAAAATAGCATGCATCCGTAGTATTTTGTCTCGATTACAGGATTGTCTTTGGAAGGAGCAGCACAAGCAAGCAGATAAAGCGCAACAGAGGATCTACATCAAACATTGATAAAAAAGGTTAGTAGGTATTTTCCATGCTTGTGTGTGAAAAATGGGTTTGAGTATTGGGGTGATAGGTTAAAAGTGGTTTCTTTAAGTTCATGATCTGCGTACAAGTTCAGCCCTAGTTTGTTAGTCCGTAGGGTATTATTTCCCAACAACACTTATGCATTCTAGTTTTTATTTTCTTAGTTGTTTTAGTTTTTTTATTTGTTTATTACATGTGTTTGGCTCGGTTAACCCACTCATGAAATTTTGTCTTGTTTAGAAGGCCCAACTAACAGACACAACAGTCTCAAAGAGGAGATTTTTCTTATCCCATAGCCAAAGGTCTGCTAATTTACAATTATTTTCAATCCCATAATAATCTTTCCACCCTCCATTTATCTTTTTCTCAATGCTATAGTTGCATTTGAGCTTCTGATGAATATCAATTCCAAGATAATTGTACAAAGGAACTCCTTCCAACATATTATTGTCATATTCAAAATCATCGTAGGAAATCTTGTTGGATTTAATGATCATAACCTTCATTTTGTCAATGTTCATAGTCAAACTTGTACTAGAGAAGAAGTCCTTGAGGGTTAAACGTTGCTTAATAAGGTCATAGGGATTCCTTGACATAAGAATAATAACATCAAGATAGAGAAGAAGGATTATTGCTATACTAGAAAGAGTTGGTCCAACACAACCTATGGCTTCCAAACACTACTACATATTGAAAAGTTTGCGATGATCACTTGCGACGAAAGTACTCTTTCGTCGCAACATAAGGGAAAACGTTCGGGTTTTTTAAATCCACCCTATATTCATCGCAATATCGATGCATGTAGTTTGACCAAATTATTATGTTCAATGTTCATCGCAATATAGATGACTATAGTTTGTCCGTCGCAAGAGCGACGTATTACTGAACCTTAAAATTGACTGTTAAAAATGACCTTAAATAAATAGGTAAAAAAATAAATATTTTTAGGTCACATTCATCGCAATTTTGATGATAGTGACATAAAATTTCACTATAAATATTTGACGATTCAAATATGTTGTGACAATCTTGCTATAACAACGACGGTTCTGAAAGGGTATTTTTGTGTGGAAGAATGTCGCTGAATGTTATTAGAGGTGGGGAAAAAAGTAAAGAGGGTGAAAAGGGTGATGGTATATGTTATTTCCCTTGTAAAAAATGTTTCTTTAGACATCTCGTAATAAATTTAATAGCAACAACTACAAAACATTGTAGGAAATATGGTCACATTGATGGCGGTTCGAATGAATATCGTCCCATGGTAATTAGCTATATATTCATTATATTTTTTTATTTTTTCGATTTTATATAAAATTATATATGTGTATATATATTGTTTGCCAAAAGGTCCAGGGTTTTATCCCCACGGACTCCATAAATTTTGAACCAATAACCAATACAATGGTGCCACGTGGCAGCCCATGACTAGGCCACGTGGCACCAAACCACAAACCAAAAACTACCACGTGTCGAAACACCATTCACCCAAATCTATCAATAAGTGAATGCCATGTCACCAACTACCATGTCATCATACCTATGCCACGTCAGCATGTACAAACTCTGCCATGTCATCCTGTATGGACTGTACAGTCAGCGTATCTTTTTTTTACCTGTTTGACAATTCGAACAGATCGCTATATCTCTCGCTCCCGACGTCCGTTTGAACCCAAATGAGTTATGTTGGGTTCGTGATGATGAGGGATATTCTCCCATTCATTTTGAGGCAATTCCTAGAACTTTTATTTTTGAGCTAAAATTTTGACCCCTGGTCCAGATTTTGATCATCATGTATCAATCACAACTCATTGATCCATCTTCATCATATCAATGACAACTCATTGATCCATATTTATCTATGCATTCTAATAAAAAAAAATACATATTATATTACATCAATCATCAATCATTCAATCTTTTGACATCAATCAATCACTTGACATCAACCAATCAAACCATTGGCATCAATGACAACATGATCCAACAATTATCTCAACAAGATCGCTAACCTAGTGGACATTGAAAAACCCAAGGAGGTAGATATGAGTACGATCGGGCATGGATGGTACTTGGTTCACCATATTTACAATGGTTGTCGAGGGGGAACCAAACACCACAAGGCATGTGGTGCTCTTTCAAATGTTGGACCCTATCTCTAGTTGAACCAATTTCAGGGTGGGAAAGTTATTAAAAAGAAAAGATAAATCTTCCCAGGCCCCTGATGACATCTCCAGATTTCCTAACATTGTCATCCACCACCATGTCCCAGTTCATGAATATTAGCCCAATTCTCTTTCGATGTTCATGCAGAGTGCACACTTGATACATGGATTCCCCATCTCTTAGGATCGACTAACCAACCATGTCCAAGTGATGTTCAAATGGAACATTTCGCCACTTCACTATAAAATTAAAATATTGTTATATATATGTAACAAATATATAACATATATATGTTATATATGTAACATATATAACATATATATGTTATATATGTTACATATATAACATATATATGTAACATATATGATATATATGTAAAGAACAGAATTTGATCGCGCCCTAAAAAAATTCACAATATTGCACAATGAAAGGAACAAACCCAACCGCACCCTAAAATGACCACGCCATAACACCATCCACCATCCGACCGGCACATTCCATAGCCCACAGTCGAACTGAACCAAAATCCCTAACCCCATTCTCCCTAAATCATCCCCATTCCAAGCATTGATCCATGAACTTGGTTGACTCCATTCAACCCATTTTCATTCATCCTGATCCAGAAAGGTAGAAAGAGACCCCAACAAGAGATGCATTGACCCAACAATGAGCCACAAAGACAAAGAGCGACAAAGAAGTGAACTAGACCAACAATGGCTTCCATTCCAATAAATTTTCCTCACTCTATCCTTTTCAACATTTTCAGCTTGAAAAGTCTAGGGCACACATGCATCATCATTTGAATGATATATTCTATATACTCAATCTAGGGAACCATGTTTGAAATAAGTATTCTGCAAATTTGAGTTAGGGCATATTTGAATTTAAATCTATGCCAACCATCTAAAACACTTCAAGAATCCATCTAAAATACCATAACTACAAATTGGGCAGTCAAACAGTGTGAAATATCCTACAGTCCAAGTGTTCATCAAAATTCCACACTCAAGAATTAATATAAAATTGCTACAACAATAAGTAAATTCATAACAACCTCTATAAACATTTCATTGGCAAATTGTTTGATGAAAGGCCAACACATTAAAACCAAGAAAAAGACCAAAAATAATTGAGTGGGAATTTTACAATTTTAAATGCACACAAATCTATTCATTAGGTTGGTAAATTTATTGTAGCATCATAAAATTAGGTTGGTAAATTGAGAACATTCATTTGAGGGATAACTGTTTGTGGGCACCCCTAAACACTCTGGAATTTAGTGAAATATTGATAATTTTGTAACCAATTTTTAGGTATTCCATGCTTTAAAGACCCCATTGATGGTGAGTTGTTTAACCTCTCTTACTTGTTTCCTTGCTTGACACTTAGAAAATTATATATCTTATTTCCTTTCAATAGTATAAGGCATTTCCTTGTCGATGGCTAGTCCCCCCACCAACCCCCTTGGATCCATCTCGAATTATTTTAATGATCTTAACAAACATAAGAACATTAAGGAAACTTTTTTAGACTTCTTCTTAGGGTCATTTATGGGTAGAAGGGATTGTGACTTAGTCTCTTTGAACAAAACATTATTCATTTGGACATGGACCAACTTAGTATCATTAGAAGGAAATCTCTTATATACAGAGGGTACACTACATTCCCCCAGAAAAATCTTATTCTAAATGATCTCCCCCAGCTCCTATAATAATTCTTTTGAGATAGACGTTCCCTCAACCCTTTTTTATCCAATTCGGGACTCAAACACCAAATGAGGACCATCACTTTTTAAGTACATATGTTTAGTAGTATCCTCATAACCAATTGGAATCGAGAAGCAACTAGGAAAATTATGAATTTGCAAGAACATGTATGAGATATACATACCTCTTTTATCTAGCGATGTTGTTGGAGTTAATCTATCAAGTTGTGTAGAATCCTTTCTATATGTCATCTGATGAGGATCATTCTTCAGAAACCCAACTTCATGACAAAACACACAACAGAAAAAGAGTCTCCAACACTCTAATTTTTGTTGGAATTTCCAATTTCTCCATTCTGTATCCATATCCAATTTTTATAATAGACCTTCTATAAGGTCTAATTCTATAAGGTCTTCCCTACTCATATGCCTTAATAATTGCAGGATTTCCTACACCTTCTTCTCCCTTGCCCATACGCCCTAAGAATTGTTTTTATGCAATATTTAGATCCCTAAGAATTGGATTTCCTACACCTTCTTATCCCTTGCCCATAGATGTCTAGTAGGGTCAATGGATGACCTTAAATGGATTAATTCAACCTCCTATAGCTCTGTTTTCCACTTGTAGTTGACTGGTAGAGAATAAAATAGTTCAAGCAGGCATAAAAAATTAGAGAAAACCCACAGAAAATTGCTTCCATAGGCCAACTGGCACAATATTCTCTTGACTTGCGATCCATGCCAAAATCACGAGTTTGAATTGTGTTCACTGAGTCAAAATTGGTTAATGTGAGTTTGAATCGGTGATATTGGATTGACTTGTTTGGAGGCTGATCCAATTCAAACTTAGAAAATTGCAATTTAAAGCATGATTCTTGTTTCACTGAAAATAACTCTGTTGAAGGTAGTAGCTTTTCATGTTTGTTTGAACAAAATGACACTTGTTATGGGAGAGCCTCGATGAAGTCTCGAAGTATGTGTATACATTGTGAACTTGTCTTCACAAAATTAGGATAATATGGAGAAGATTGGCGATACTCATCTAGTTGTCATCTCCAGAGAATTGCAAAATCAATTCTTTTGTCGAGTCCTATACTGTATACTAGGAAAACCATTAACAATAGTGACACATTACAATCCATTTGCTGATTTAAAACATGTTCAAGTTTTCTTCTTTTATTGGTTAGTTTGGTTGTGGATGTTAGTTTGGAAAAAATAAGAATTTTGCTCAAAGAGTAGTTCAAAATTTGAAAAGGGTAACTATCTCCTTGAGATAGTGAGAATTTATTTTATGTCAACTGATAAATATCAATGTTTCAACACTCCCTTAATCTTATTATAGGTGAAACAATTGTTAATATTGCACCTCCATGATTCCAAAACATCATCGAAATCCAATAGTGTCATTTCCATTGTCATTTGTATCGATTAGAAAGTTCTTTCGGATTTATCACATAGGCTTTTTGATTTTCGACGTTTCAGACCAAATGGTCCATCATCAGGAAAAAGTTTGTGAGAAATGAAGGAAAAAGGATATAACAGGTGTATAAATACTTGAAAAGTTGTTATAAGGAGCCGACTTATTAAAAATGAAATCAAGAATTATAAAAATTAAGAAATTATATTTGTTTGTTTATTAATTTTTATTTAATAAGAGCCGACTGGAAAATTAATATCTAGAATTATTCATATTGGCTAGGGTAGGGATCCAATTTTGACTATTTTTCCATCCATCATCTTTGTTTAGATTGTTAGGTTGTTTTTCAATTTCGATTGCTTCTCTGAATTTTCTATTGTGATAGTGATCTATCTTGGAAAGAATTTTGGCCTCTTCAATACAAATGTGATGTTTAGTTTTGTCTGAATGTTCTGCGAGAGCTGAG
>ML854055.1:13728-29195 GCA_009831015.1 Picea engelmannii
TAAGCAGAAATACACATTGCTAAGCAAAATATGCAGCGGAAAAACACAGTGGACAACAACCCAATAACACTCAGAAATTTAGGCAAATGCCAGGGAAAACCCCAATGTGGGGAAACCCAACGAGAGAGAGAGAGAGAGAGAGATCTTATTATTATGCTTCAGGAAAGTAAAAAACAGTAGCAAAACCACATTTCTAGCCAAGGAAAATACCTCACAGCACCAAATTTGTCCCACATAAATCTTCCCCGTTTTTCGTGCCAAAATCGTACTGTTGTACGGACACCTCCGTACCTCATTTTCCATGCCCACAGTCAGTTGTACGGACTGTTCCGTACGACACAGAAATAGCTAACAAAAAACTAAAATCCACCTCGAAATTTGTGCTCGAAGCTACCTCGATTTATGTGCCAAATCCGTACAACTGTACAGACTGTACGAAATCGTACGGACTGTACGGATCCGTACAGAACGACCTTCCACAGCAAGAAATTTTTTTTTGGCCCAAAACTCGCAAAAAAAATTCTCGGGATTCATGCCCTCTTTGCTGCTCACTTTCCTCTCTCAAGCATGCTCATAAAATCTCTCTAACTCTCCTCCCGATGTCCTCTCAACATGTCTTGCACACTACCCAATGCATTCTTTTATAATCTGAAAATGACATTTTCCCCCCCAAAGTGTCTTTTCACCTTCCCCAACCCTAGATCCAAAGGCCAAGATTAGATCTTGCCTTTTTCAAGATCAAGGGTCATGATCCATTCCCTTCAAAATGAATCACTTGAAATATTAAAGTGATTTCACTTTATTAGATAACTGCTTTATGAAAATAAAGTCACTTTAAAAATAGAACATACACTTTATTAAAAAAGTCACTTTAATAAAAGAACCACTTAAAACAACTTTATAAAACCTATTACAAAGTTAAGTGCCTGGTAGTGTAAATATTAAGGTAACATCCGCATACAAGACAAAACATGTGGAGTACCTTCCGAGCTAAAAACTAACACTAGCGAGTGTTTCACTCTGTAATTTTACAGTCTGTACATTTCGCTCATTAATAGAAATTGTGTATTAATGTATCTATGTGTTTATATCTCTGGTACGTTTATGTTATATTAGTGGATATATGATATATCTTTGTACATTTATTTATTATATCTCCACTCTCATTTCGTGCCGAAAATAATTCAGATTAGTGGTATCAAAGTAGGCTGCTCTTTATCGTTTTTTAGTGCATGTCCCCGACGAGGTCTGAGTATAGCAAGTTGGATCTCGAGCTTGTCTCTCTTGAGGAAAATCAATCTCACAAGCATAAGAAAACCTCCATGGATGATAGCGGGAAAATCCCCCTATAACTATACCAGGGTTCTAAGTATAGACAGAGCAATGACTCCCTAAAAGTCAATATAATTCCTACACTACCCCAAACATTCCACATAGATGAACTGAAAATGATAGAAGAGTAAGTCAGTAGTAGTACATTTGATCCAAACGCTTGATGTTGACTTCCTCGAGCTTGGTTGCTTCCTTGGATGTTGGTCTCCTCCCAAAGCTGACCTACATCAATTCTTAGGAAAACAAGGCTACCATTATTCTACCTCTAATCATCAATTAGGGTTAGATATAACTCATTATGCATAAACCAAATAACAGACATAAATATATCATTTGGGACAGGGAAAAATATTCTTTTATTCAATATTCAAATATTGGAAATTACAACCTTTGTAGGTCGACACTTCGCGAACCTGGTCCAGGCTCCTCTTAACTTTACTCCAAGTGCACCTTCGAAATGCCTTCTCTCACAATCTACCGATCACTCCAATGGAAGGGAAGAGATTGTATGGGAGAAAAGGGCTAGAGAGGGAATGTTGAGGCAAGAACTCAAAAAAGGTTGCAAATACTTAGGCAAGGAGGGAAAGGGAATTTGGGAAGAGTTTCACCGTTATAATGCTTGATTGTGGAATGAGACCCCAATACCTCCTTTTATATGAAAAAAGGATAGTTATTTGGTTTGGGGACGATCTATAGCAGGTGAAATGGTTAGGAAACCTCCAATAGCCCGTTAATTCCACCGAATTCCTTGCAACTTTTGGAGGTACACGCAGGATGTTTAGTGTGAAACTAGCGTATGTACGTGGGTTTTTTAATATGCAGCAAGCATATATACGTGGGTAGTAGTGCAGCAGGGCGCGTACATGCTCCAAAAAATGGTTTTTAAAATAAAGTTCCTCAGCAGTGGTTTGGAAAATTGTGCAAGTAGAAAAGGCCAATGCCATGTATGCATAAGTAGGGAATTTTAGGGCTATAATAGATGCCCCCTAATCTATGAGGTCAGAAGAGCAACTGATGGATGGAATACATTACAATCTCTTTACTAGCACATAGTCGAGTGAGCCCGGGACCGGAGTTCGGGAGGTGCCATCTGCAAAACAACAATTGTCTCTCTGAGGCAGGAATACCCATGCTCGGGATAAACTAAATCATGGTTGTCAATCAAGTACACTACAGATCCATGTCATATAAATGTATAAAGTGTAGCCGTGAGAAATACACAGTGGATCTACATCTCAAAATCAGTCGAAGATATACAAGTACAATATGCATCTTCAAGAATCTAGTGACGCCTATGGAAGGAGATGAAGACTTCATAGCTTGAGCAACAACTTCAATATCTTCAAAAAACATGTAGGAGTACAATGGGAGTGTAAGACTCACTACCCTGAGGTCTTCGACAAGCCGTCGGAAAAAGACAGGAGGATATCGATGATCAAGCAGAGAAATTCGTCGATTTTGAATCTGGACTTGACTAGACTCACGAGATGGCCGACTCATGAAAGTCAAGAGACAAACTGTAGAAAGGCTGACTCAGGTCAGAAACGATAGATTCCTTCGGTGCCGAAAAATATCCTCTTGGAGCAGGCTCGGGCACATTTTCTTTCGGCTCGGTTGCTTCGAACAATCCTTCTTGATCAAGTCTTTGCCTCAACAGTGGTGGAGGTGGCTCCAAGGTAACCGACGACAGACCTTGAAGCCTTTGCGACTGGCGGAGCTGTTGATCTTCCACTTTGTGAATTGATCAACCGACACAGTAAGGCTTGACTAGCATGGAACACAAAGCATGGACTAAATGTTTCCTAAAGACAAGTCAAGCAGTCGACTAACAAGTGGGAAGGACAGTTACACCAATCAACACTATAGCAACTAACCAGTGCAAGTGCAACTCGAACACAGAAGCACCCTCCAGGTATACTCTACAAAGCATGATCCAACATCATCCATAAGTACCGCGGTATACCCTTGCAGTCACCTGTGTAAGTCCGTAAAATATAGGAAACCAAGTTTCCATCTCGCAGTCAGTCACTAGGTGGGTACACTCCACAGTCAGGCAGATTGTAATGAGCAGGATAACAAGTCTGAAGTCGTTCAAGGGTGCCGAAAGAAATTGGTCCGGAAGACAACTGAGGATCTCGAACGGATTTGAGGTCCATGAAGCTCCGTAGGAAAATGTGATCAGTATTGTTCCTTAGAAAGACCCTCAATATACAATCCCCACTACGTTCGGTCCGACTTTGGAGGGGTTATCTCCTCTACCTTTCCTTACGCGAATTCGTGTTTATCCCCTATGTTAGAGGGGGGTCCCAACTAAATATTACAACGCTGGACTTAAGAGACTCCCTATCTCAGACTCCAATGTTTTTTTTAAATGGCCTTGAATATTTTCCTCCTCACACCTAATTCAAGGCCCTAAAACCCTAAACTAGTCGGTGAACCCTACAAGCATAAAGTTAAGGGTTAATTTTAAGGCTTGATTTACGCAAAGGATGTGGTCGTGCGACTAATGGTGTTTTGAATAGACAAATAAGGAAGAGAATTTTAAATCATTTGAAAGCAAAAGATGCTTCGAACTTAAAGCAAAGCTTGTAAAACTCTTTATAAAATTCAATTGTTCTAATTAATGTTTCAAGATCTTATAAATGAAAATTTCCTAAAAAGTGCTTTTGTTTGACTAAGCAAAACTAATTGTATTTCAGAAAATCAAGAAAGAACTTTGAAAATGAGACTCTTTTCTTCTGCAAACAAACAACGTAGGCTACTTTACCAAACTAAATGCAAGAAAAATTTTTTATTTTTATTTTTTCGAACTACTTTAACAAGAAAAACTAAAGTAAAAACTTTTTTGTTTTTCAAAGTAAGAAATAGGAAAACATAACCCAAGATTGACAAAGACCCTAAGCCAACTGCGTAAACGCAGGGTTTCGAACAAGAAACCAAAAGGAGGATCTAAAACTTGAAAGTTCACTCTAAACCTCTAGGGGAAAAAAAGGAAAACTAAGACACGAGTTAACAACGAATCTTCAACCCAAGCCAAGGCCAAAATTAGAGACTCTGGGAGACTCAAGAAAGTTTTGAGAAGCCTAAAATTCTATCGGGAAAGAGACAAACCTCTTTTTGTTAAAAAACAATTCCAAGATACAAAGATGCAGGTTGTTGCATCAGCAGCCTACGCATGTACGGGAGCTTTCTACTGTGCAGGGAACGTATGTATGCGGGCTAAGCTAAAGCATAGCGGGTACACCTCTAAGGCTTTTCAAAAAAGAAAAAGACTAGGCAGACTGTCAGGGTAGGGAAAGCTGGTATACACCTTGCAGGTGACCAGAAACCCTTAAAAGACTTAGAGAACTTGATTGAAACTCAAAAGGCAATCAAGAAGACAATTAAAAACCCAAAAACCTCCCTCTAAAAACCTAGAGAGACTCCCTAGTGGAGTCGCCAATTATTCTAGCAGGAAAATCCCCCTATAACTATACCAGGGTTCTAAGTATAGATAGAGCAATGACTCCCAAAAAGTCAATCTAATTCCTACACTACCTCAAACATTCCACACAGATGAACCAAAAATGATAGAAAAGTAAGTCATCAGTAGTACCTTTGATCCAAATGTTTGATGTTGACTTCCTCAAGCTTGGTTGCTTCATTTGGGACAGGGAAAAATATTTTTTTATTCAATATTCAAAGATTGGAAATTACAACCTTTGCAGGTCGACGCTCCGCGAACCTGGTCCGAGATCCTATTAACTTTGCTCCAAGTGCACCTTCCAAATTATTTCTCTCACAATTTGTTGATCTCTCCAATGGAAGGGAAGGGATTGTATGGGAGAAAAGGGCTAGAAAGGGAATGTTGAGGCAAGAAATCAAAAGGGTTGCAAATACTTGAGCAAGGAGGGAAAGGGAATTTGGGCAGAGTTTCACCGTTCTAATGCTTGATTTTGGAATGATCCCGCAAGGCCTCCTTTTATATGACAAAAGTATAGTTATTCGGTTTGGGGACAGGCTATAGTAGGAGAAATGGTTGGGAAACCTCCAATAGCCCGTTAATTCCATCGAATTCCTTGCAACTTTTTATTTTTTGCAACTTTTGGAGGTATACGCGGGTTGTTTAGTGTGCAGCTAGTGTATGTACGCAGGTTGTTTAGTATGAAACAAACATATGTACGCGGGTAGTAGTGCAACAGGGTGCGTACATGCTCCAAAAAATGGTTTTTAAAATAGAGTTCCTCAACAGTGGTTTGGAAAATTGTGCAAGTAGAAAGGTCAATGCCATGCATGCATAAGTAGGGAATTTTAGGGCTATAACAATGGTGGAAGAAAAGAAAAACGACGGAGCAAAAGATTCTATTAATTTGTTGCTTGAGCAAGCTCTCACGTGACATAGGGACGAAATGATGGAGAATTTTCCCCACATCCTTCAATTCCTACTGATAACAATAGGCGTGTCTTCATCAAGCAACCACTTTGAAGGCACCTCACCTTTCAAGGTACAAGTTAATTTTGATATTCCCGTATTTGAAGGACAGATAGATGCATATGCCCTAGAAAAATGGTTAAATATTCTAGAAGGTTATTTCTCTGTTCACAATTTTTTCGACGGGGAAAATATCACCTTCCCACTCATTAAGGATCTCTCCCATGTCAAACATTGATGGGAAAATTACTGGGAGCAAAGTTCCACAGAGGAATCTGGAATACCCACTTGGTATTTTTTTATGGATGTGGTCAAGGAACAATATTACCCTCTTGGTAACTATGACGACCAATACATGAGATGGACCACGCTGTGTCAAGAGAGGGGCCAAGCAGTGTCAGAGTTCACCAACACCTTCCATACCTTGTGCACCAAGCTAGGTATCAAATATTTTGAGTAACATTTGGTTTTGAAATATTGTGGGATTGTGGGGCTCTACATATGTACATCCAAACTGAAATGGAGTTTCTCGACATCTCATCGTTGGGAGCTGCCTATCAATATGTTTTCAAAATCGAGCATAAATTTAGGCACCAGAACAAACGGTATTTCAATTATGCAAATTTGCAAAAACCAAAGTACGATAAAGACGACCCTAACAAATAGCTTCTTGAAACCCATTCTAAGCCACAGGAAAATAAGGGTCACAGGAAGACAAAGAAGGACACTGGAAAGTGGTGTGATTTCCACATAATCCCTTGGCACAACATCGATTAATGTTGCTCAAAATAGTCATTGGTGGTCGAGATCAAAGACAAGGAGCCGAACCCTGATTCAGAATCTGATTCAGAAAATAATGGAAAAAGACAAATCATTGATGGAAGCCCCAATGCTATTGTCGTGACCACAAAAAATCAACTAGAAGAACCAACAGATCAGGAAGAGGGGGAGCGCATTTTTCATTCACATATGTGGGTGAAGGGGACCCCGTTGAATTTTATTGTTGATAGCAAAAGCCAGAAGAACCTCATCTCAGCAGAGGTCGTCAAACATTCAGGATTGTCGACAACACCACACCTGCAACCATACAACATCGGGTGGTTCACCAAGGACGAGACCTTTGTGTCAGCCAACAATGTTGATTGTCATATGGAATCCAAACCTTCAAGGATGAGGTATTATGTGGTGTTTCCCCACTGGCTGTTTGTGATATTCTTTTGGTCTATACATATATGTGGAAGCGCCATGTTATTTATGAGTCTCGACCCCGTAGTGTCATTGTTACTCTGGAGGGTCATCTCTACATGATACAAGAGGTAGTTCAAACTATTGTCCCACCTAAACAATGTCACAATATAGTATCTCATACTATGAAATTCAACTTCTTCACATTCTGTTCAAAAGGTGAGCAGAAGAACACCGCAACCACTCCAACGTGAGTCCAAACACCTTTTGTCGAGTAGAAGCAGGTCGACAAGATTGAAGCAAAGTGAGAGGATTCCTTCTACATACAATAATCTCATGTAGCCTAACTGGTTAAAAAATTCCAACCCTTCCAGCCACAGGTTCGTGACATGCTTCAATAAGTTAAGCAACGTAACTTCTCTAGTAAGAAAAGTAGCTCATCAAGATGCAGATTCAACAAACGCTTTTCCCTCTCCCTCAGACACTCAACGCAATGAAGACCATTTATTCCTAAGGAGGGAGGATTGATCTAGGTGGGTATCAGTGGCCACCCACCTATTCCAACTGGCTCAAAACAGTCTTCTGGAAATTTACTATTTTTAGCAGTTTTTTTATTCCTAAACTTTCAAGGCCATTTTGATGGCCTAAATGAAGTGTTTTTGGGATCGAGCACCTAAACAATAGCCAAAGGCTCTGATTGAGTCCCCAAAATGAATCTCCTTGACGATACCTTTCCAATGAGCTATCGTTCTCCACAAGCATAGATTGTATGCCAAAGTTACGCCACTGGGAAGTTGATACACCAAACTACCCACAACGGGATCGACAAAACTGTTGGCTTTTCATCTTCCGGGGTTAGGGTTTTGGATTTTCTTTATGTTAAAAATGCCTTTAGAGCCTCATTATAATCATCTTCTTGCAAATGAGCATAGCCATCACATCTCTTCTCAGAGATAAGCTGCCACCATTTTAACGAGTCTTTCACTTTGTAATTTTACAGTCTGTACATTTTTCTCATTAATAGAAATTGTGTATTACTGTATCTCTATGTTTATTTCTCTGATATATTTTTGTTATATTATTGGATATCTGATATATCTCTATTCATTTCTTTATTATATCTTCGCTCTCATTTCGTGCCGAAAATAATCTAGATCAACGAGTTTGTATACATCTTTACTTGTATGAAAGAAGCCTTGGAAAGATTTAAGCATGGATATTTTTTTGCGATTGTCGAGAATTTAAAAAGGTAATGATTCAATCATGGTAGTAGTGGATATATTTTCAAAAATGTCACATTTATTACATGTAAACAAATAAGTAATGTTATGAATGTTGTTGTTTACTTATTTAAAGAGATAGTTCAACTGCATGGGCTGCTTAGGAGTATCACTTTAGTTAGGGATGCTATATTCCCAGGACATATTGGAAAACCATGTCCTACATATTACCCTTAGAAAGATGGACAAATAGATATTTTGAACATAAGTCTTGGTAATTTGCTAAGATGTTTGGTAGGTGATAAACCATGGTAGTGGGATATGATGTTAGCACATACTAAATTTGCACATAACAATTCAATCAATAGATTTACAAGAAATAAACCATTTTAGATTGAGTATGGAAGATCACTAAAAGGAGTAACAGATCGTGAGTTTGGCAATTGGAGAGCATGTGAAAAGTGTAGATGCAGAGGAATTTGTAGAATATACGAGAAAAAGATTGCAATAAAGTAATGAGATGTTCAAAGAGAGGGAAAATTAGAAAAGGAGAATGAAGACATTTGTAGAAGGAGACTTAGCAATGGCTCACCTAAGGAAGGAAATATTTCCCAAGGGAACTTATAATAAATTGAAGTATAAGAAGACATGACCATGCAAAATTATAAATATTTCTAATAATGCATATAAGTTGGATCTATTTGACGACATGGACATTTCACTAGCTTTTAATACTTAAGATCTTTATGAGTAGCATGAAATCCTTGAAGAAACAAAGGTAGCTAAGAAAGAACTAGTGGGAGATTGCAAAAAGAAATTCTACTAAAGAAACAAGAGGAATTTGAGGAGGTGTTAGTAGAAAGGGTCAATCGAAAGACAAAAAGTATTTGATCTAGTGGAAAGACATAATTGTAGAGGATGCATGCTTCATGAGTGAGAGCTCATGATTTTTTTCAACAAGGGAGGTCTTTTGTAGGAGCATCCCTATAATGTCTCAGTTTCAACCCTCTATAATAATTTAAATTTAATCATGTTTAAATGTTTTTGCATAGATATTTTTATTACTACGCTTTACTTATTCACACTATGAGGTAGACATGCCATGGTGATTTTGAATACTTGTAAATGTTATTGTTTTGTAGTTAATAAAAGAACCAAGATTGACTAAGCATGAGCACATAAAGGGGATACGATACCACAAGAGGGGAAAGGTGAGAGGTATAAGGGAATTTTTACATGTCTAGAATCCTTTGTCTCTTTTTCTACCCATCTTGCCATTTTTGTAATGTTGGCTCAAGGTTTCAGACCTAGGGTTCAAAAGGATTCACCAACAAATACCCCATTCACATCTTCATATTCAATATTCAAGGACTGAATAAGGTCTCACTTGAGATGCACATGATAATGATCCAGATGGATATTGGTGGCCACCCACCTATTCCAACTAGCTCCTTGTGTCCATTTTTGTTCAACACGTCTTTCTATACTATTTTATAATTGTGAGTTCTACACTTCTGGGGTTGTTTGAAGCCTCACACATTCTCCAAGTGGATACAAGTGGCCTCACACCTAATCCAATTGGCCTATTTTGTATGTTTTCATATCAACACATCTTGTTGTACTTTAAGGGCTGTTTTGAGGCCCTAAACATTGTTTTTTTGACTCGCCATAGTGAAACTATAGACAGAGTCAGAGTCTAATGGAAAAATGTGTATTTCTCTTAAATACCTTTCCAATGGGCTATCACGCGCCTAAAACAAAGGTCGTATGCAAAAGTTATGACCCTAGGAAGTTGAGGTACCAAATTACACCAACTTACCCATAGGGCCCACATGACTTTTGGCGTTTCACCTTCTAGGGTTAGGTTTTTGGATGCCTAGGGTTTTGACATTCATGAGTAATATGAAAAGGGCCTATGGAGCCTCATTGTAATCCATTATGCTCAGACGGATGTGCGTAGTAGCCACATCTCTTCTCAGAGATAGCTACCACCATTCAAGCAAGTTTCAGTTTTGCAGTTTTACAGTTTCAACCCATTTCATTATTTAATATAAGATATTGTTCATTGAATATTTGTGTTATTCTCCCTATCTTTGTGTTTATGGTATTCAGTCTATAATCAGTTCGTTCTGCTCCTAAATCTGGATCAGTGGTATCATAGCGGTCTTCTCTTCATTTATTTTTTTTCATGCATGTCCCCGACAAGGTCTGGGTACAAGAATTTGGGACTCAAACCAGTCGAGCCATTACCAGATCAGTCGTGCTGAACCCGACAACAACCCATGGGAGACGAAAAGAAATATGATGGAGCAAGAGATCCTATTAAAATGTTTCTCGAGGAATCCCTCGCGTGACAAAGGAATGAAATGATGGACAACTTCGCGTAGATCCTTCGACGGTTGCCCATGGGAGAAGCATCTTCATCAGGCGGCCATGCAACCGCCTTCAATGTACATGTAAATTTTGATATTCCATTATTTGAAGGACTGATAGATGCGGATGTTGTAGATAAATGGTTAAATCTTCTCAAAGAATATTTTTCGGTCCACAATTTTTTCGATCAGGAAAAGATCACTTTTGCACTCCTCAAGGTCGTTCCCCACGTTAAATACTAGTGGGATACCTACTATGAGCAAAGGGTCATGGAGGAATCTTCAATTTTTGTGGTGGCCATGGGATTCCTTCTAGGACGCCATTAAAGAATATTACTACCCTATTGGAAGTTATGAGGACTAGTACACCAGATGGACCACCCTACGTCAAGAAAGGGACCAGACAGTACCAGACTTCACCAATATTTTCCATACCCTCCGCACCAAATTGGGTATCAAATATTCTAAGCGTTATCTGGTGCTCAAATACCATGACTGTTTGCATAGATACATTCAAACATAAATGGAGTTCCTGGACATCGCCTCATTGGGCACAACTTATAGATACGCTATCAAGATCGAGCAAAAATTTAAGCATAAACGACGAGAGTTTGGATCTACAAACCCCTCACAGCTGAAGCAAGGCAAAGGCAACCCCAACCCACACAACAGGGGACCAGGTCACGATGGTCGCCATCGGGACAATCCATCCAAGCTACAACACAAGAAGGGAAACGAGAAGATGAAGAAGGACACGGGAAAATGGTGTGAGTACCATAAAAGTCCTTGGCACAACACCGACGAATGCCACTCCAAGCAGTCCCTTGTCATCGAGCTGAAGGCTTCCAAGTCAGAGGTTGATTCTGATTCTAAGTCAAATCCTAAAGGAGGGAAGCGGATTATCAATGATGAACCCAGTGCCACGGTCGCTACCACCAAAGTCTGGCCAAGCGAACCAGAAGAACCAGAGGAAGGGGAACGCCTCTTTCACTCACAGATGTGGGTCAAGGGGGCTCCAATTCACTTCATTGTCGACAGTGGTAGTCATAAGAACCTGATTTCAGCAGAGGTCGTCAAGCGGCTGAACTTTCCAACGACACCGCACCCACAACCCTACACCATCGGTTGGCTTCGTCAAGGAAGAGATCTTCGTATCAACCAACAGTGTCGTTTGTCCTACAACATCAAGAATTTCAAAGATGAGGTGTTGTGTGATATTTCTCCCCTTGAAGTTTGTGATGTTCTTTTAGGACAACCATATTTGTGGAAGCATCATGTTGTGTATGAATCTATACCCCGCAGTGTTATTATTACTTTGGGTAGACAAATGTACATGATTCCAGAGGTGGCACCGCCTAATGCTATTTCTTTAATCTCTGCTAAGCAATGCAGTAAGGTCATTTCACAGACCGGGAAGTTTGTCTTCTTTGTGATCCATGCTCACAGTAAGAAGAAGGTCGTCACCACATCCGTGGCCTCTACACAACACCTCTCTTTGCAGCAGAAGCAAGTAGACGGGATTGTGGAAGAATACAGAGACATCTTCGTCTCACCTACAGGGGTACCGAAACACTACCAAGTCAAGCATCCAATTGATCTGACCCCTGACGCACCTCTACCTAATGGACCAGTCTATCAACACTCATTGATGGAGAATGAGGAAATCAGGTGTCATATCCAAGATCTTCTTCAAAAGGGGCACAACAGACCTAGCTCCTCCCCTTGCGGAAGCCCGATTGTACTGGTGCAGAAAAAGGATGAGACTTTGCGACTCTGCATTGATTACAGAGCCTTAAACAAAATCACAATCAGGAACCGCTATCCCATTCCCATGATTGATGACCTTCTTGACCAACTCAAGGGGGAAAAGTTCTTCAGCAATATTGACCTGAAGTTTGGCTACCATCAGGTTCCCATCTAACCAACGAATGTCTAGAAGACAACCTTCAAGTCTAAGGAAGGTCTCTACGAATGGCTAGTCATTCCCTTTGGCTTAACAAATGCACCAACCACTTTCATGAGGTTGATGGATGATGTATTGAGACCCTTCACCAACTCCTTTGTGGTAGTATATTTGGATGACATCCTCATCTTCAACAGAACTTGGGAGGAGCACATGCGACATATTCAGCAGGTTTTGAGCACTCTATGACAACACAAGCTTTATGCCAACTTGGAAAAATGCTCTTTTGGCATGAACAGGGTCCAATACCTGAGATAGATTGTTGATGAGCATGGGGTACATGTTGATCCAGCTAAGATCCAATTCATCTGTGACTGGCCAACCCCGACCACACTGACCAAGCTTTGGAGCTTCTTAGGACTCACCAATTTTTATCGACAATTTGTGTTGGGATTCTCCCATATTGCCTGGGCCCTCAACCAGGTGACCAAGGGCGGTGGTAGGGCCAATTTCATGTGGGGGAAGGAGAAACAACGAGCATTTGAAGATCTAAAACATCGTTTGTGCTTAGCTCCTGTACTCTCCTTGCCCGATCTGCAACAACCATTCGAGATTGAGACCGATGCATCTGACTATGTTGTGGGCGTAGTTCTCACTCAGCACGGGCATCTGGTGGCATACCATAGTGAGACACTCTCTAATGTTGTCCGTAAATACCCCACCTATGATAAGGAAATGTATTCCATTGTACAAGCCTACCATCAATGGAAACATTACATTCTGGGGACAGAGACGATCATACACACTGATTAGAAGCCTCTGCAATTCATATAGACACAGGGGAAATTGCAAAATGACCTTCATCAGAAGTGGTCCACCTACTCTTAGCAGTTCCATATCAACATCAAGTATAAGATAGGTATCTCCAATCGTGTCGTTGATTGCCTCATTCGGCCTCCTGTGGCTGCACTTACCACTGTGCTCCATTCCTATGGACATGAAACATCAGAGTGGCCCCAACTTTACCAACAAGATTCGTACTTTGCCACCACATATAAGCTCTTGGGTACATGCGCCATTGTCACTGATTTTCACATTCAGGACAAACTCTTATGCCATCTGGGCCATATCTATGTTCCTACAAGCGAGCATGCGACATTGATTTGGGAAGCCCACTACAGTCAGGTGGCATGACATTTTAGCATAGAGAAAATTGTGGCCGTCCTTCAGAAACATTTTTATTGGCCAAAACTTCGACTGGACATCATCAAGTATATCAGATCTTGCACTGCCTGTGCCATTGCCAAGACGACCATCAAGAAGCAAGGCTTATACACCCCTCTTTCGATTCTTGAGAAGCCATGGGAGTCCATCTCCATGGATTACATGTCTGGTTTGCCAACCACCAAGCACGAAAATGACTGTGTGATTGTGGTCGTTGATCGGTTTTCGAAGATGGCCATCCTCACAGCCTGTAAGAAGACTGTCACATCGGCTGATACTGCCAATCTCTTCTTCGAACGAGTTTGGGTGCACTTTGGGATACCATAGACCATCATCTTTGACTGAGACAATAGGTTCCTCAACACCTTTTGGTCGAGTCTCTGGTCTCTGTTGGACACCAAGCTCACAAAATCCACTTATTTCCACCCCCAAATCGATGGCCAAACCGAGGTCGTCAATCAGATGATTGTGCACATCTTGTGCATGTACAACTCTAATCATCCCCGTACATGGGAAGAGAGTCTCCCATATGTCCAACACAACTACACCAGAGCTCTCCATAGTTCCACCGGCCATAGCCCATTTTCGGTGGGTCTAGGATTCCAACCCCTGGGACCATTGACGTTGCACTTCCTCTTGCCACCACAGAGACAGACTCTTCCCCTGATCATTCTGCGGTCGACAAAGCCACTAGATTCATTGAGCGGATTCAACACATCTGCAAATAGATCCAGGAGATTTTGCAGAAATCCAATGCTAAGTACAAGAAGCACCATGATAAACACAGGGTACCACACCGGTTTCAGGTTGGCGAAAAAGTTTGGTTACATTTGCAGAAGGAGCGTCTCATTGGGCCCCATTGGAAGCTTTGACCAATTTTTTATGGGCCTTACACTATCACCAAGGCTGTGGGTAATAATGATTTTGAGCTCAACACTCCACCCTTCCTTGGTCTACATCCAATATTCAATGTGGACCTCCTTCGGCCATATTTCCCACCATTATTGGACACCTCTGAGATCGTCGAACAACTGACACCAACAAATATCAACCTTGACTACATGGAACAAGCATCCACCGATCAGATAGTGGACACATGGGTCAAGGGCACTCGCCAACAACATATCCAGCTTTATTGGGTTGTCAAGGCAGGGAAACTCCTACACCAAGGAAAGTGGCTCACCCGGGGCCAAATCCAGCAGAAGTTTCCTCACCTGATGGGGGAACTCAATGCAATGGAGACCATTTCTTCCTAAGGGGGGAGGATTGATCCAGATGGATATTGGTGGCCACCCACCTATTCCAACTGGCTCACCGTGTCCATTTTTTTTCAACACATCTTTCTGTACTGTTTTATAATTATGAGTTCTACACTTCTGGGGCTGTCTAAAGCCTCACACAATCTCCAGGTGGATATGGGTGGCCTCTTGATCCAGATTATTTTCGGCACGAAATGAGAGCGGAGATATAACACATAAATATTCAGAGATATTGCAAGAGAGACAACAATATAACAGAGATATAGCGGAAATATAACAAGAGTCACGGATATATAGTAATACACGATTTCTATTAATGAAATAAATGTACAGAGACTGTAAAATACAGAGTGAAAGACTCGCTAGAATGGTGGTAGCTTATCTTTGAGAAGAGATGTGACGGCTACTCGCATCCGTGAGAAGATGATTACAATGAGGCTCTGAAGGCCCTTTTACAATAAACGGGAATGCCAAAATTCCTATACATCCAAAAACCTAACCCTAGGAGATGAAGCGCCAAAAGTCATGTGGGCCCCGTTTGGGTAAGTGAGTACATCAACT